>JAGFNQ010003168.1:0-46562 GCA_024364735.1 Boesenbergia rotunda | reverse complement strand
AAGGACAGGATTGGGTGAAAATTGTCTATTCAAGTAGCTTGTTTTGATAGGTTTATAGGTGGTGCGAGCGAACTTATTACATAACTCTAAATTTGGAAACCTAGGGTCAGGACTAGGTTGGGTACCGGGTTCTGCCTGGTTTGGTCGGCGTCTTCTAAGAGAAAGAATGTACACTTAAGGAAAGTATGCATTTAATGAAAAACTTAAAAAGAAATTAACTTAATTAAAAGTTATACCGGGTTGCTCGGGGAGGCATTGTTGAAGATGAGAGCTTGAGAGGGTTGCAAGTCTCTTGGAAATAGAGAGTTGAGGAGAAGGAGTGGTTTGGGTGTGAAGAGAAGAAGGGGAATGGATCCCTTTTATAGGCAGATTTGGGCGCCCTTTATCGGGAGGGCGCCCTGTCTGCCAGGGCGCCCTGCCTGGGGAGGGTGCCCACCCAGGCCTGCATGTACCTTTGGCAGCTTTCTGCCGTTGAAGGACTATGGGTGGGCGCCCTGCCTGATGAGGGCGCCTTGACCGGGCCTGCAGCTGCCTTTTGGCAGCTTTCTACGGTTAAAGGACTATGGGAGGGCGCCCTGCCTGACGAGGGCGCCTTACGCTGGTCTGCAGCGGCCTTTTGGCAGCTTTTGACCAACCTCGGGGCGCCCTCAAGTGATTGGGCGCCCTATGGACTGTTTTGACCTTAAAGGAGTGTTTTTGACCAGATTTGACCTAATTTAAGTGTTTTGACCAAGGTTTGTCTACATTGTCCGAAGTTTGACTGCTTTGACTGTAGTTTGACTTCTTTGACCATAGTTTGACTATGTTGATCATGGTTTAAGATATAGGATTTAACTACAATACAGGTATTAAAGGAATCATAATTGAGTTTTAATTTTACTGTCTCACCCAATCTAGGGTTTTCAATCACGTTAGCCTTATAGGTTTTCGTGAGACAGGTTTTGATATTTAAGACTATTTTGAAAATTTTGATTAATTTTGAAAACAATTAGATTTTGAAAACTTAATTAATTTTGAAAATAATTAAAAAGATGTTTAAATCTACAAATAACTGAAATTTTGTGTTAGATTCGAATTTGACAAAAAATAATTTGAATTTGAATTTCAAAAATTGGCTTCCAGGTCTTGGCGAGGCACTAGGCCTTCTTTGGCCGTAGCCTTATGGGATCATCCACCCTTTCCTTGACAAAGCCTTTTAATGAAATTTTATTTTCTAAAATTCTTTGAAAAATTTCTGGTCTAACTAGTTTGGGTCTTGGATCGGTAGCTTCGGCTAGTTCCGCCAAATTGGCTTCCCTAACGTACTATCATCTCACCTCCACCCAATACTATGTTGTCAAGTTTCAGTTAAGTTTGTTCAGTCCTTAAACTAGCCTAAGTCTAAGCATGGTAATATTGCAGTAATTAAATAAGCAAGCAAACAATCATATTGCAAGCAAAAATTGAATTCTTATCTAATAATGAATATAGTTTTCAGTTTGGCTCCCCCTGGACTAAAGCCACGGTGATGGTTAGGCAAGATGTGAATCTTGTCCTTGGGGATCCAATACTGATTTGATCCAGTCGGTTTGTTCAGGTATAGTTTAGGTACCCATGCCTGAATTTTACCTCTGGACTGATTCAGTACAGCAAAGTAAGATCTTTGCCGGGATTTGGTTCTATAGCCCAGTCCAGATCGATTTAGAACTGACTTCTGTTTTCCAAGGATCATGTCAAGACCCTTGGAACCAGATGTAAATCGTTCTAATGCTGATCTAAGATCCTTAACCTGAGTTTTCAGGGAGGAGTTCTCCTTTTCAAGTTTTTCAACTTGAGTAGGAGTTCCTTCCTGAGCCTTCTCGGTTAAGGGTTTAGAGTCAGCTCCCTCTTTCAGGAGTTTTACTTCCTGTCGGAGGGATTCGATTCGGAGTTTGGCTTTTGCCAAATCTCGAGAAAGAAATGAAATTAGTTCACCTAATTGAGATCTATTAAAACCAGTTACCTTAATTTCGCCATCTTCTGTAAAGGTCAGCTCGCCGTCGTCCTGTTCTGTTTCTGATTCGGTTCCGACTTCTTCTGAGGCGGTCAGAGCTAGGAGGTTGGACTGGGGTGCCTCTTCTTCTGAGGAGGAGGAGGATTCGTCCCAGGTTGCTTGCAGTGCTTTCTTTCTTCTCGTCTTTTTAGTCTCCTATAGGTTAGGACACTCTGACTTGTAGTGGCCCTTTTTCTTGCACTCGTAGCAGGTCACATTGGGCTTGTTTGCGGGTTCAGCTGGTTCGTCCTTTCTTCGGCCGATTTTCCATTTGTTGGTTCGGTTCTTCAGCTCCTTGTAGTAGCTTCGGGCTAGTCGGACCAGCTTAGTTAGATCTCCTTCTTCGTCTTTTGAATCTGAGTCTGAGTTAGACTCGGGTTCAGGTTCAGGCTTCTTCTTTGTTGTCCTTCCAGTTTTACCTGCAAAGAAAGCAATACCTTTCTCGACCATATTGGTGTTAGTTTGTTCGTGCAGTTCTAGTTCGGAAAACAATTCGTCTAATTTTATTTTTGAAAGATCCCTTGAGACCTTGTATGCATCTACCATAGATGCCCACAAGGTGTTTCTAGGGAAGGCGTTTAGAGCATTCCTTATTAGGTCATGGTTTTCAACCTTGTGACCTATTGTGTGAAGACCGTTCATTAGCTCTTGGATTCGTGCGTGAAGCTGGGCTGCTGTTTCGTTGTCAGACATCTTGATGGTGTAGAGTTTATTCAGAAGCAGATCCCTCTTACTGATCCGAGTATCTGATGTCCCTTCGTGTAGCTCGATCAGTTTTGCCCAAAGTTCCTTCGCACTGTTGAAGGGGCCCACCCGGTTCAGCTCTTCTTTCGTCAATCCGCATTGAAGAGTCTGAGTCGCTTTAGCGTCGGCTTCGATTTTTCATTTCAGAGCGGTGTCCCACTCTGTGTAGCTTTGAGGAAGTCCTTCGGCGCTTTTGGGGATCTCCAGACCGGACTGGATGATGATCCACATGTCCACCTGAGTTTTCAGGTGGACCTCCATACGACTTTTCAAGTAGGAAAATTCTTCTCCACTGAAAAGTTAAGGTCTGGCGGTGCTAAATCCCTCTTGCATGGCCATCTGAAACAAAAAACTAACAGAAAAACGAATTTTCCAAGACTAGGTCTTGGATTAGTAGTGCTAGATAAATTAAATAACGAGGGGTGTTGCACCAACTTCGCTAAAAAAAATCAAACGAAATATTTTAACGAAAAATTCATAAAAAAATAGAAAAATAAAAATCCGAAAAAAATTTCAAACTGGTGGTTGCACCAGGTTTGAACTTCCCCGCTCTGATACCACTTGTTGGATCGATAGAACCGATAGAGGAGGGGTGAATATCGATATTTTTTCTTTCGGAAAATTAAGAGCACGTGCACAGTCGAAAATAAAAAAAACAACACAGAGACGCAGTCGTTTTTACTTGGTTCGGAGCCTGTGTCGACTCCTACTCCAAGGCCCACGGTCGTTGACCGTTTACTTTGGGCAATTCTATATCAAGCGCAAAGTCGTTTACAAAAGATTACAGAATTAGAATTACGTACAGTAAACTTTAAAATAACTCTTTTACTGACGTCCGGAGTAGATCGATTATTTCGGGGCAGCAGGACGTCGTCGGCTCGATTTGGAGAGTTTCCGGAGCAAGGCGCGAGAGCAGAAGAGCTTTTAGGCATTAAAAAAATTGTAGTTCAAGCATGGGATCGAGGGGTGCTATTTATAGCACCTAGGGGCGCCCTGGACGTCGGGGGCGCCCTCCAACGTGTCAGGCGATCCGCACTTCGCTCCGTCAAGCTTTATCCCACCCGAATAGGGATGAGGTTTGACCCCGAGGGCGCCCTGGTCGCTGAGGGCGCCTTGCTTGACTTTTTCCGCGCGGTCTTCTCGGCTGGATAGAGTTGATCGGCTTCGCTGGCATAGGCGCGGAGCGCCTTGGCTGCTGAGGGCGCCCTGGGCGCTGAAGGCGCCCTGGGCGCTGAAGGCGCCCTGGCTGCAGAGGGCGCCTTGGCTGCAGAGGGCGCCCCGGCCTGTAGTTAGCCGAACTCCTTTTTGCTTTACATGTTTCTTGTTCACCTTGGGGGCTCCCTAGACACTCGGGGCGCCCTACTCAGCTGCTGCCTCACTCCTTTGAGGCTCTCTGAGCTGCAGACACATGTTCCTTTGGTCCTGCATCCAGGGTTAGTCCGAAAACAATATAAACCATTTATTTGTTAGTTTATACAGCCTTAGCTATCTTGGTTCTGACTTTGGTCTCCAAAATGGAGCCCTAGGTCGAACCGACACCTACTGTTCCCTCGACGGGGAACGCGTCCTCACCTACTCCTCTCGGGAGTATTAACCTGATGCCAACCGTTCCTCTGGTTGGACTTTTGCCTGACGGTCCTTTGTCAGGTCTTGGATGCCGAGCTGCCCTTCACTCGGTGCCTATCATTCCTTCGCTAGGGCTTCAGTTCCAGGCTGTCCTTCACCTGGCGCCTAGCAGTCCTTCGCTAGGGCTTTTGACTCTGGCTTTCCTTTGCCAGTGCCTAGCAGTCTTTCGCTAGGGCTTTTTACCCTGGCATTCCTTCGCCAGTGCCTAGCAGTCCTTCGCTAGGGCTTTTCCTGCACACTTGAGAAACTTGTTAGAAAACAAGTAAGACTTAACTTTTGACCTATGTTGCCATTATCAAAACACAGGTTTGACTTGGGTGCATTCTGCACCAACATATACATAGCACCCAACTGCACCTCTCTTTACATCGACCTTGGCTGTGGCACAACAAATCGATGCTCCAAGCTTAAGGCTGACCCATTAATCAATAAATAGTTTTAATATGGTTGGAGCTCATTTAACCGTTTAGTCAGGCTTGGATGTGTCCAACAATCAAAACTACGGATTTACCTCTGACTCCAACTATATTAATCATAAACTAATTCCATGGTTTGAACATGTTGAGGTTCAAGCCGGGCATGGATGTGTCCATCAACCCAAACGAGAAACAAAACTTCGGTTCTAACCATATTAATAGAAGGTGTTGGCCTTAATATTTTGTAAGGGGTTTTGGGTCTCATCCTTTTTCTTTTAAGCACATTCATGACATATAATTATGTCATGTTCTAACGATTTTCTTAATAAAGTATGTATGTGACTTAATTTATCAAGTCTCATTAATTGAATTAGGAACCGGATTTCCTAATTCTAATTTCACACTTTATTCAAGGAATTGTTTTGGGAAACAATTTCCTAAATTGTCATAATCAATTTCGGAAATAATATGTTTAAGACTTTGATTTCTCTAAATCAAATCTTATTAAATTAAGAGACAGATTCCCTTAATTCAACCACATATTATTTTCATGAAAATCATATTTAAGGAAATATACTCTATAGGAAACAATTTTCATAATTATTTTTGGAGACAATAATATGTAAGACACATCACCTCATAAATCAAATAAGGAAATTATCATTTGAGAATCACCTCAAAAATTTTCAGGATTTGATCACATATTTTATTTATGGAAAATTAATATCAATAAATAACTTAATTTGGACGGCTCCCCGAGGCTCAATCCAAAATAAGAATTTATTGATAATATAATTTAGACGGCTCCCCGAGGCTCAATCCAAATTAAACATTTGGCAATTTTAATTTAATTTAGGAAATTTAATTATAACAACTAACTTTAAATTGGACGGCTCCCAGAGGCTTAATCCAAAATAAAAAATTTTGTAAATATTTTAATTTCCAATTATGAATTTAAATGCCAATTAATATTCCTTAATTTGTCTGGACTTTCTCGAAGGAAAGTGCCCAAAATTGCGAGCTTTCCATAAATGAAAAGTTTCCAAAAATAAAATTTTCAGAATAATTGTAAGTTTCTGGTACAAGGAAAACATACGTATTTCCAAAATTGGAAAATTTCCAAAATAGAAAATTTCCAAAATTGGATAGTTTCCAAAAATGCAAAGCATTCACAATTATCATAAAATTTTAGAAATATGGATATTTCAAAAGTTTGCAAAATTTCATGAGGATTTCCAAACATTGAAATTCCTAAATCTAAAATTTACCATAATTGGAAAATTTTCCGAAATTGAGATCATGACAAAGTTTTCCGCAAAACTATTATATGATTATGTCGAACACTAACCGGCTCTGATACCACTGTTGGGACCGGGTGCATGTTGACATGGATACGGGTTCGTAATTTTATAAATTAATTACGTGCAGCGGAAGATTTAGCATAAATAATTTCTCAAATTATTTAACCACACATCTAGCATGCAACCTTATGTTGTGTAGACATGATCATATATTTAAAATTTTGCAGTAACGTAAACTAATTTACTAGTTACCTCGCGTAACTCGTAGAAAGGGACGAGATCCAACCGTAAGCGTCCCTTGGAAGCTCCGCCTCTATTCGCGTCCACGCCGAGTTTTCTTCGGGATGACTTCGCAAAGCCACGAGTTTCGTGACGACAAGAACTACTAGATTCTCCAAAGGCACGACAAGAATACCAAGAGAGAGATGGAAAGACTAACCACCAAACGAAGAACGGAATCAAAATTCCGGGAAGAAGGAAGGAGTTGCGCCCGCTTCTTCTTCTTCTTCGGCAGCTGCTTGGTGGTGGTTGAAGCTCACGGCAAAAGTGGTTCTCCTTTTAGGGCCGGCGGCACTAGAGGAGGGAGAGGGAGAGAAGGAGAGAGAGAGAGAGCTTATTTCTAGATCTCTTAGATTAAATTCCAAGCCTTGCCTTGGTTCCTTTATATAGTAGCCACTCAAAAGTCTCCTTTTTATGGAATAAATTTTCATAAGAAATTTATCTTGTAAATTTTTCTATGAATTATTCCATCATGTCAAGTTTTTATCATAATTTAATTTATAATAAAAACAATCATGTCTCCCTTTTCTTTATGGAATAAAATTTCATAAGAAATTTATTATATAAATTTTTCTTATCATGGAAAATTAATTCATAATTGATTTTATAAAATAAAATAAACCTTTCAAGTTTATTTTAATTTCCATGAAAATAATAAACCAAAACCTTGGTTTATAAAATTTATATTATCAATAATTTTATAAAACAAACCACGCTTGGTTTATTTTATAACTTGAGCCAAACAACTTGGTTCTCCCTCTTGATGTGGCCGGCCAAACAAAGAGGGTGGAGACCCTCTTTGGCCGGTCAAACCCAAGCCAAGACCATATGAATTAAACTCATTTAATTCGTCCAATAAGTCTTCAAAAGACTTAGCCATTTTATGCTTCCGATGCGTCTCTGAAAAATTCAGATTCGACTTATCTCTCTTGATCGAAAAATCCAATTTTCAACTCGTTTTAAATCCCTCGGATTACTCGTAGTGTGTGTGACTAAATAGGCTTTCGATTTATGTTGGCCGTCTATAATTCATCAATTATAGAACGATCATGAGTGGCACCTAGTAGTACATCATGATCCCCAATTAATCGAAAGATCAACGGTTGACTCAGAAATTATTCTGAAACCCTTCAGCAGCTCTAATGAATCGTGCCTCATTCCCTTCACCAGCTTATACCCACTTGGTTCAGGACATGGTCTATGTGTGTCAGTCCCCACTTGGCTGACTACGTCACACCTAGCCCAAGTAACGTTCTCTCGTCCTAAGGATTCTAATTACTCTCATGTACTTAAGAGTTTCATACTCATAATATGTCATGCTCTGGCTAGAGCCTTCGAGTAACAATCCGATGATAAGCCTTGGGTATACATCTCCTCGCAAGGAGTGGTGAATCCTTTGTAGGCTGTTCAAATGTAACGCCCCAAATTTTGGGCTTGCTTTCGATTTTCATTAGGGCACAAAAATATCGATATAGGTTATCAGATGGCATGACATTTATTTCATGAATGAATAGAATTACATTTTTGTGATGTCATGATTAAATGATATGTGATTTCATTAGAAAGAATTAGAATTTGTAATTGCATAAATTAGAATAAGTGATTGCCTAAATTAGAATATGTGATTGCATAAATAGGAATATGTAATTTGCATAAATTAGAATATGTGATTGTAGGAATTGGAATATGTGATTTCATAATATGTGATTTGAGAATATGAGAGTAAATTGGGCTAATGGGCTTTGCAAAAGTGAAAACCAAAGAGGAGCAAAAATATGCTCTTGTCGAGAATCGAACCTTGGAACTCTTAGTAAGCAAAGCCTTGAAAAGCAACGAAGTAACCAATTCACCCAGCAGGGGATTGCTGAGAGAATGGAAGGGAAATTCTTGTTAAGGGTTAGGGAATGTGAAAGGGTAAAGGAAGAGACTCTTGATGAGAAACCCCTTAGTGAAGAGACACTTGGAGAAGAGGCACCTTGCCTCTTCCCTTAGTATAAATAAGAGGGAATGCTAAGGGGCTAACCATCATTGTTGCAAACCCCTCACTGACTCTCCCTCTTCTATTTTCGAAAATTCCAACTCCCCTCTCCCTCTTCAATTTTCGAAAATCCAAGGGAAGGGTCTCATCCCAAGGGACACTCCCAAGACCCCATTGAAGGTTTGAATCTCTTGCAAGGCAAGAAGAAGTCAAGGACCTCAAGAGCAAGGACAAGCACATCCCCTCCGAACTAAGGGTATACCTTAAGGATATTTAGCGAAAGAAGTAAGTGCCCCTCACCTGTAGCATAATTGCTGTGTATGATTTCCTTCTTCTTGTAGTTTGCGAAAATAGGGATTTGCCCTAGGTAAGTTTCGGCCACCCCTTAAGGGAAAGCCTTGGTTACTTTTTGATATATGAGAAGACCCCTTGGAACTTAGGGTATACCTATATGTTGATTTCCTTCAAGTTGTGATAACAAAAATTAGGGTTTGCCCCTACCCTACAAGTTTCGTCCAAGACATGGAAAAATTAGTGATTCAAGGGTTGAATTACTCTATGATGTATCTTATGTTAGTGTATGACATGATAGTGTAGATAAGGTGTTTGTATAAATGGTTGTATGAATGTTTGATTTCAAAAACCTAAGCTACCTCCACCCTTAACTTTCGGCCAAAGGGCCCTATACTTGGGATTGGATTAATAAATACCATGCATGATAATGATCTTGTGTAGGATATGACATGCTTGTGTGATTCTTGATATGTTGATTGGAATGCATGCTAGCCAAATTACAACTTTCGGCCAAGAGAGAACTCTTGGACCCTAGCCTTGGTTGCTCCCATGAAATGCATGCTTTATACTAGGCTAATTATCATAATTATGAATGCATACATATGCATAAGAATGAGCCCTTTAAGGCATGAACGAAGAAGGCTTAGGGCCTAAAGAATGCTTCCCTAGAAGGTTGGGACTAAGAGCATACTTTATGAAAATGAAGAACATGATAACTATTTTATTTTGTAATGGCTTGTACTATAGACTCTTAAAGCGAGTCAAATGATTATGATACTAGGCTGAAGGACTTTTGAGAAGGCCTAGTAAACCCTAGTGGTTCGGGATTAGCTACCTCGTTCCTATTTAGGGGTGCGCGCAAAACATGAAGTACAAGCCGGGCCCTAATGATTATGCTATGTTCAAGTATTATGTTTATATGTTTTCAAAAGAACCTTCATATGAAGTTAACATGCTTAGATGTTTAACATGCTTAAATGCTTACCATGCTTGAATGTGATATATTCTATTTCCTTTTCATGATATCCGATTTTGTGAGTAGGAGAGGGTCTTACTAAGCTATTGTTTATCGTTTAGTGTTTTCCCTTATGCTACAGATAAAGGACGCTAAACTATGGAGGCTGCGGGAGAAGGGCAAGTGTGTGTGTGATAGTGCTGGTGGATAAAAAGGATCTTGCTCTTAGTTGCTTCAAGTTTTGGAACTTGTCATGTTAAACCCATGTTATGCTCTTTTTATATACATGCTATGTTTGAAGATGAATACTTGATGTCCATGCTAGATTAAATAAAAATAATAATAATAATAATTATGCTTCCGCTACATGAACCTTGCATGCTTTAATGATACATATGCCCATGCATAGATTAGATTGCTAAAAAAATAATATGAATGCATGTGTGTAGTTGTAATGTACGAATGTTAAAGTAGCGCCGCCGAATCCCTAAGGGATTAACGGCGGGCGTTACATCAAACATCTTCGGGCACTTCGGCTTATACCCAACCATCCTGGGTCCACACCTCCTTGGAGATGCTTGCTTAAGATGTCAAAGTATAAGTCTCCATGACCAAGATGACTTGAACACCGCAAGTCAAAGGAACATCATACTTAAGCTGCAGTAAGAACATCATTGACATGTCTATATGTAGACTACCATATGAAGATTTACAGCCAGTCACTCCAATGAACTAGTTCCCTTAATTAGCATTCATGTTTATCTCCGGACATCCCAATGTCACCAGCCAGTGAGAATCAGCTGATTAGAGAATAACTCATGCTAGTCTCAACAGAATTGATAGTGTCCGTATCTATCAATTCATCGACTAGGGACAATTTCAATACTTTACAATTGCACATGTAGAGATAATCACTAGTTGTGAACTCATCACAAATTCTCTCATGCTGTGAATTGTATTGCGGACATTCAGTAAATGAGTTTAAGATCTCAATCAAATACACAGACATGTATACTCAAATAGTGAATATTCATTTATTAAAATAAATGATTACAATCATAAGGCGATTGCCTTAGGACACTTCTCTCATATTACTAACAAACTCCCACTTGGCCTATTGCCAATCGCTATGGTACCCAATACCACAGGCTCTAACATGACCCTCAAACATACTTTGAGGCAAGGCCCTAGTTAAAGGATCCTCTAAATTTCTTTTAGTGGGAATTTTCTCAATTTGTAAATCATTCCTACTTATAATCTCTGTGATCAGATGATAGCGGCGAAGCACATGTTTGGATCGCTGATGTGACCTTGGTTCCTTTGCTTGTGCAATAGCTCCATTGTTGTCGCAGTAAACCAGTATTGCTTCATCAATGGTTGGAACCACACCAAGTTCAGAGACAAACTTCTTGATCCAGACTGCTTCCTTTGCTGCTTCCGAAGCTGCAATATATTTCGCTTCCGTGGTAGAATCCGCTACGGTGTCTTGTTTGGAACTCTTCCAACTTATTGTGCCTTCATTCAAAATAAATACGTATCCAGACTGAGATTTGGAGTCATCCTTATCTGTCTGGAAGCTGGCAACTGTATACCCACGTATTATCATATCACCTTCTCTATATATTAAGAACACATCCTTAGTTCTTCTTAAGTACTTAAGGATTGTCTTGACAGCCGCCCAATGATCCATTCCTGGATCAGACTGGTATCTGCTCATGACGCTCAGAGAATACGATACATCGGGCCTAGTACATAACATATCATACATGATAGATCCTATCGCGAATGCATAAGGAATCTTATTCATGCAAATCCTCTCGTCTTCTGTGCGCGGACACATAGACTTTGAAAGGTTGATCCCATGCCTGATGGGAAGGTAACCTTTCTTGGATTCCGACATGCTAAACCTTTTTAGCACTCAGTCTATATATGTAGACTGCGAAAGACCAAGCAATCGTTTTGATCTATCTCTATAGATTCTAATTCCAAGGATATAGGTTGCTTCTCCCAGGTCTTTCATGGAGAAAGTTTTGGACAACCAAATTTTAACTGAATGTAAGACTGATATATCGTTTCCTATAAGTAATATGTCATCGACATATAACACTAGGAATACGACTGCACTCCCACTATCCTTCTTGTACACACAAGGTTCGTCAGGATTTTGTGAGAAATCAAACTCTTTGATTGTCTCATCAAAACGGATGTTCCAGCTCCTGGATGCTTGCTTTAATCCATATATGGATCGTCGAAGCTTGCATACTTTGGTTTTATTAACCGATGTGAAACCTTCAGGTTGTATCATGTATACATCCTCAAGCAGGTTTCCATTAAGGAAAGCTGATTTCACATCCATTTGTCATATCTCATAATCATAATGAGCTGCTATGGCCAGGAGCATCCGAATGGATTTAAGCATAGCTACTGGCGAATAGTTTTCGTCATAATCAATTCCTTGTTTCTGACGATATCCTTTTGCCACTAATCTAGCCTTAAAGGTAACAACATTACCTTCCATGTCAGTTTTCTTCTTGAAAACCCACTTGCACCCTATGGGCTTAATCCCTTCAGGTGGGTTAACCAAGTCTCATACTTGATTTTGGTACATGAAATCCATTTCCGACTTCATGGCTTCAAGCCATTTTTCCCTTTCTATACTTTTCAGTACATCTTCATAACTGATAGGTTCGTCATCGCTAATGAGTAATACGTCGTTCGATTCACTTATGAGAAATCCGTATCTCTCTGGAATATTGCGTGTCCTATCAGACCTACGAAGAGGTGGTGTTGTTTTAGGTTCAACTGATAGCTCATCATTATGAGTTATTGGTTGTGGGTCTAGACTAGGTGTCTCTGTAATGTCTATTGGAGTTCCTTGAACTTCTTCAAGTTCAACATTACTCCCACTGTTTTCTTGTAAAAGAAATTCTTTTTCTAGAAATATAGCATGCCTTGAAACAAACACCTTTTGTTCCAAGGGATGATAGAATTGGTAACCTTTCGTTTCCATAGGGTATCCAATAAATAGACATTTATCAGACTTAGCATCCAATTTATCTGATACAGTCCGCTTTACATAAGCAGAACAACCCCATATCTTTAGGTGAGATAAATGGGGTTTCTTACTATTCCATGTCTCATATGGAGTAGTAGAGACTACCTTGGTCGGGACTCTGTTTAGCAAGTAAACAGCTGTCTTAAGCGTATAGCCCCAAAAGGATTTTGGAAGAGTTGCATGATTCATCATAGATCTAATCATGTCCATCAAGGTTCGGTTACGCCTCTCAGATACACCATTATGCTGTGGTGTATACGGCGGAGTCCATTGAGACAATATCCCATTGTCCCTAAGATAATCTTGAAACTCTTGACTCAAGTATTCACCACCCCGATCGGATCGAAGTATCTTGATACTTTTGCCAAGCTGTTTCTCTACTTCACTTCTGAATTCTTTGAATTTCTCAAAAGCTTTAGATTTGTTTTTCATTAAGAACACATACCTGAATCGTGAGTGATCATCGATAAAGGTAATGAAGTAGCTATAACCTCCTTGTGCAAGAGTTGACATTCGTCCACATACATCAGTATGTATTAGACCAAGCAATTCTTCCACTGGTTTACCTTTTCTGAAAAAGGGTAATTTGGCTATCTTGCCTTTTAAGCATGATTCGCATGTATCAAATGAACCAGGTTCAAATGATTTCAGAATTCCACATCGGTGTAATTTGGCCATGCATTTCTTGCTTATATGGCCAAGACGACAATGCCACGTGTAGGAGTCTATTTGATTATCTATTCAAGTACGTTTGTTGCTAACTTCGATATTGAAAACGTCACCAGATAAATCTAACATGTAGATAGCATTGCATAATGTTCTGGTCCCACAAAGAACACCATTTAAAGTTATGTAACAACAATTGTTACTAAAAGTTAAATGATAACCCTTTTCATTCAAGCATGAAATAGATACAATTTCTTTATTAATGAAGGAACAAAATAACAATTATCGAATTCTAAGATAGGTCCGGTAGGGAGCTTTAGCAAATATGTTCCGATGGAAACAGCAGCAATCTTTGCTCTATTTTCAACTCGCAAATTCGCTTCTCCCTTGACGAGTCTTCTTCTAACCACCAAACGAAGAACGGAATCAAAATTCCGGGAAGAAGGAAGGAGTTGCGCCCGCTTCTTCTTCTTCTTCGGCAGCTGCTTGGTGGTGGTTGAAGCTCACGGCAAAAAGGGTTCTCCTTTTAGGGCCGGCGGCACTAGAGGAGGGAGAGGGAGAGAAGGAGAGAGAGAGAGGACTTATTTCTAGATCTCTTTGATTAAATTTCAAGCCTTGCCTTGGTTCCTTTATATAGTAGCCTCTCAAAAGTCTCCTTTTTATGGAATAAATTTTCATAAGAAATTTATCTTGTAAATTTTTCTATGAATTATTCTATCATGCCAAGTTTTTATCATAATTTAATTTATAATAAAAACAACCATGTCTCCCTTTTCTTTATGGAATAAAATTTCATAAGAAATTTATTATATAAATTTTTCTTATCATGGAAAATCAATTCATAATTAATTTTATAAAATAAAATAAACCATTCAAGTTTATTTTAATTTCCATGAAAATAATAAACCAAAACCTTGGTTTATAAAATTTATATTATCCATAATTTTATAAAACAAACCACGCTTGGTTTATTTTATAACTTGAAGCAAACAACTTGGTTCTCCCTCTTGATGTGGCCGGCCAAACAAAGAGGGTGGGGACCCTCTTTGGCCGGCCAAACCCAAGCCAAGACCATATGAATTAAACTCATTTAATTCGTTCAATAAGTCTTCAAAAGACTTAGCCATTTTATGCTTCCGATGCGTCTCTGAAAAATTCAAATTCGACATATCTCTCTTGATCGAAAAATCTAATTTTCAACTCGTTTTTAATCCCTTGGATTACTCGTAGTGTGTGTGACTAAATAGGCTTTCGATTTATGTTGGCCGTCTATAATTCATCAATTATAGAACGATCATGAGTGACACCTAGTAGTACATCATGATCCCCAATTAATCGAAAGATCAACGGTTGACCTCAGAAATTATTCTGAAACCCTTCAGCAGCTCTAATGAATCGTGCCTCATTCCCTTCACCAGCTTATACCCACTTGGTTCAGGACATGGTCTATGTGTGTCAGTCCCCACTAGGCTGACTACGTCACACCTAGCCCAAGTAACGTTCTCTCGTCCTACGGATTCTAATTACTCTCATGTATTTAAGAGTTTCATACTCTTAACATGTCATGCTCTGGCCAGAGGCTTCGAGTAACAATCCGACGATAGGCCTTGGGTATACATCTCCTCGCAAGGAGTGGTGAATCTTTTGTAGGCTGTTCAAAAATCTTCGGGCACTTCGGCTTATACCCAACCATCCTGGGTCCACACCTCCTTGGAGATGCTTGCTTAAGATGTCAAAGTATAAGTCTCCATGACCAAGATGACTTGAACACCGCAAGTCAAAGGAACATCGCACTTAAGCTGCAGTAAGAACATCACTGACATGTCTATATGTAGGCTACCATATGAAGTTTTACAGCCAGTCACTCCAATGAACTAGTTCTCTTAACTAGCATTCATGTTTATCTCCGGACATCCCAATGTCACCAGCCAGTGAGAATCAGCTGATTAGAGAATAACCCATGCTAGTCTCAACAGAATTGATAGTGTCCGTATCTATCAATTCATCGACTAGGGACAATTTCAATACTTCACAATTGCACATGTAGAGATAATCACTAGTTGTGAATTCATCACAAATTCTCTCATGCTATGAATTGTATTGCGGATATTTAGTAAATCAGTTTAAGATCTCAATCAAATACACAGACATGTATACTCAAATAGTGATTATTTATTTATTAAAATAAATGATTACAATCATTAGGCGATTGCCTTAGGACACTTCTCTCATATTACTAACAAAACATTAGTCCAGTGATTTCCAGGTGGAGTCGACTGCACCAGTCGATTGGTAATGTTGGATCGAGAAAACACGATAGAGGGGGGGGGGTGAATATCATGAAAACATTTTCGGATAAGATTGAGAGAAATTACGCAGCGGAAATAAAAACAAACACAGCATAAGAACACAAGCACTTTTACTTGGTTCAGAGTCGCAGTCGGCTCCTACTCCAAGGCCCACGGTCCTTGACCGTTTACTGCGGGCAATTCTATATGTGCGCAAAGGTTTACAGGAATCGTTACAATAGTAGTGCAGTAAATAAGCAAGTATACTCTTTGTTACCGACGCCCGATGTGGATCGTACTTCGGAGCAGAGGGTCATCGTCGGCGCTAGAATGTCGAGCACGGAGTTTGCCGGAGCAGAGCGCTTGAATGAAGAGAGTAGTGGTGTTGGAAAAAGTGTTGTCGAAGCCTTAGGGGTCGAGCCCCTATTATACTGCTCCTGGGGGCACCCTGGATGTTGGGGGCGCCTGACACGTGCCTTCGGATCTGAGAAACCTCATCCACAGCTCGATCAACGCTTATCGCTCCAGAATCGGCCTCGGAGCTAACGGGGGCGCCCGGGATGTTGGAGGCGCCCTGGTTGACTTGGTCTGCTGGCTTCGTGGCTGAGTTTGCTTCGATCACAATCTGGCTTGGACCTAGGGCACCCGGGACATACAGGGCGCCCAGGACCATCAGGGTGCGTGGCCCAGTAAGCTTTCAAAGCGATTCTTGCTTAACTACTCGTTTGGCTTTAACCTTGGGTGCCCGGGGCCTCCCGGGCGCCTAGCCCAGCTACTGCCCCTCTCTTTTGAGGCGGTCTGAGCTGCAGAAACACATTCCATTGGTCCCTGCATCCAAGGTTAGCTCCACAACAAACATGGCAAGAATGTTAGTTAGTTTTTACAGTCGTAGCTGTCTTGGTTCTGACTTCGGGTCTCCCAAATGGAACCCTAGGTCGAATCGATGCCTACTGTTCCCTCGATGGGGAATGCGTCCTCACCTACTCCTCTCAGGAGAGTTTACCTTTTGCCAACTGGCTCCTCTGGTTGGACTTTTACCCAGCAGCCCTTCGCCAGGTGCCTAGCAGTCCTTCGCCAGGTGCCTAGCAGTCCTTCGCCAGGTCTTCGATTCCTTGCAGTCCTTCGCCAGGTGCCTAGCAGTCCTTCGCTAGGTCTTCAACTCCTAGCAGCCCTTCGCTAGGTGCCTAGCAGTCCTTCGCCACGTCTTCAACTCCTAGCAGCCCTTCGCTAGGTGCCTAGCAATCCTTCGCCAGGTCTTCAATGCCTAGCAGCCCTTTGCTAGGTGCCCAGCTGCCCTTCGCCAGGACTTCTTTCTGCACACTCAGTGAACATATTTGATCACAAATAGTGCTTAACTTTGAATCCTTTGCCAATATCAAAACAAGGTTCGATATGGTGCTTCCTGCACCAACAATCTCCCCTTTTTTGATTTATGGCACCACAATTCAAAGTTAAGTAAAAACTTATAACAGTTAATAAAAGAAGGTAAAAAGATAATGACGTATAGTAGTTATGAACAGAATATAGATTTGAGATCAATGAAGTATATGAGGAAAAAAACTTTATTTCTCATACTCCCCCTAAAACCCTGAATACTTGTGTTATAAAATACTTAACTTTGATCTTTCCTCCCCCTTTGACATATATCAAAAACTTACATGGGTGAGCAAGGTAAAATTTTAAAAATTTTTGCTAACCTAAATTTTGTTTAAAGACTTTTACTTACAACACTTTGCAAAAAGAAGTTTACTTAGGCAAAATTTTGAAGTCAAATTTTCCAAAAAGAGTTCAACTTTGAGAATTGGAAAAATTTTGTTTTAAAAGCATTTGCACACTTAGAAGAATTTGCTTGGAAATACTTTGTGTATTTTGAAAAACAAGATCTTTAAGAAATTTCTAGACAAGTTTTTCACGAAAAAACCTTTACTTAGAAACATTTGCCAAAATTTTCAAAAAGTTTTTTGCTCAGACAAATTTTGTTTACTAAGAAAGATTTTACTTAGGAAAAAACATGCACTTAACAAATTTGAAACAGTTAGAAATACTTAGAAAATTTTGAAGCACTAGAAATACTTGAAAGCACATGAAGTAGTTTGAAATTTTAACAGCACTTAGCACTTAAAAATAATTTGAAGTACTTAGAAATTTTTGCTTTGCTTTTTGAAAAAGAGATAAAAGTTAAATATAGAAAAATTCCTTTCTCTCTTTCTTGCTCTCCCCCTTGGCTATATATCAATAAAGAAATATATTTTGAAATAAGTTTTTTTTAAAAAAATTGTGTATCAGAGCCTATGAGATTTGAAAACATAAAAAATACTTAGTATAACTCTTGAAGGCATTGCATGTCACGCCCCCAAAGGCACATGCTTGCTCGAAAATTGGGCAGCATCTCCTCTGTACGGCGGACAATATGGGGCAATTTATACATCATATCTCCTCAATATAACTCAGCCACAAGTGGCTGGCATCACAATAATATATAGAAATCACAACCACGCAGTTTATATTAACTCAAAAGATAACGGGTGGCTCAGCCACCTTAAACAGAAAAGAACTGCAATCCAAAGAGAACACAAAATCTCTGATAACGAGAAAACCCGATAATGAATAAAATGTAACTTCAAGTATTAAAAACAGACAACTAAACCAAATACGAAAAGCAACTCAACTCTGGGGACTGGCGACTGGATCCTCTCCTGGCTCCAAGAAATATGACTACCTGCTATCTGAAACAACAAAGAAGAAAGCAGGGATGGTGAGTCTGGGTGGACTCTGCGGGTATATGAGTAGACAAATAAGCATGGCATAATAAGGATAACGGAGTAGAGAAATCAACAGTGTACAGTCCATAAGGAATATAGAAACCTAATCATGCATAACATATGTGAATCGACATGGTATAAAGTCCGAATAACGACTAAGCAGGTATAGAATAACTCAACAACAATAATATCAAGATATATATGCATGTCAAACATGTGCAACAATCATAGCTCATATAAGTGCATCAAACACAAGCAAATGCATAAAAGAAATACGTATGCACATGATGCAATAACATGTGTCACCCCTGATGCCAGTCAAGCCGTCAACACATCACCTCTGTGTGACCGAGTGGGTAGGGCTGTGACAACTGTACCACTCCAACAACAAATACCACATAAGGCGTGGTTGAGTGGACTGGATGCTGGGAGCCTACACTACAAACCCCAATACATCGGGGGAGCTACGACAGCTACAATATCCCTCAAAAACAAACAACGGTGAGGGTGAGCCACCAACAGCTCATCCCTCTAAAACAACGGTGAGGGTGTCACTGTTTGGCACAACAGGACAGATGCTCGCACTCTAATATCTACCACGACCACAAGTGGTTGAGTGAATCGAGCACAAATATGACTAACGACGGCTTAACCAAATGTAAGCCTAACAGTCGTTAGTATGCAACGTGCAAGTATGGTGCATGATATACGATGCACAAATAACCGGAGAAACAACGATGCAACAAAGTCCAACAAATACACGATGCATCAATACAATCAACCGGAAATCAAAACCCAACGATTATGCACCTGCACTACTAGGTAGGGTATTTCTAATGCCAAATAAACCTATCTGTGTTTAATGGACTTCTAAGTGCTCGCGTACAAACGACACTTTACAGAATAGAAAACCAACAGGGACTGTACGGATACGAATTTGGAATACTCAAAGATCAACGAAGAATAAGTCTCAACGGCGATGTTTTAAATAACGACAAAGAATAAGGTCAAGCAACCTATCAGACATAATATAGTCATGCTTTTAAGGTAAACGAAACTACTCGAGTACAAAGGAGAAATACCCATCTTTTATTGAAGAATTTCGCAAATGCAAAGAACCTTTCACGATCAACTGAATGAGTCCGAATCAGGGTCCTGTATCAAAGGATACTATGTTTAGCTATTTATACGATACGACAATATGCTAAACTACCAATAACCAAAGTCAAGATAAATCTTAATCACAATATCTACTTTATAAAATATTTAAATAAATACTGAGTTCTCTCTTAGTTAGATTTAAATCCCAACCCCATATGGTGCTTGTTTCCTATATGAACCAACTCATCTAACAAAACACTGAGGTATATCAAAGTAATCAAGATTAAACAAGTTTAGAGGTATATGGCGTGGATCAATACTAACCCAAAATAACAACTCAAAGCAACAACTCAATTCAACACACGATTACCATTATGTTCAATCCATCCTACTGCTCATCCACGTCAATGGGGAGCAAACCACCATCAACCAGAACCACCATTTTTGATTAAGCCACACCAGTTGCACAACCAGTGAAACCTATTTCCTCTTACAAATTGCTTTCTAAGACCACGCAAATTCAAACAACCCTTACCTGAGATCGTGCGCCGACGTGGTCGCGCAGGAGAGATCACCGTAGAGGAGAACTCGATTTCCTTCGCGCGAAGAGAGCACTCGGCTAGGGTTTGCGGCATCAGCCGGCTCACGCAAGGGCGAAGGGGATCGCGCCTTAGGGATGCAGCGTTGTGGCTCCTCATGTGCGACGATGGAGGGAAACAAGATGGCGCCAGAGATGAAGGAGAGAATCAGAAGGAGGAGGAGAAAGCTAGGGCTGGCGGCGGTCGGCGATCACGAGGGAGAGGCTGCGATTTCGCGCAGGGAAAGCTTGCGGCGGCAATTATCGCAAGAGGAGAGGGAGGAAACCAGAAATCGGGGGAAAAAGGAAGAATCGGGGAGAACATAGGGCTTTTAAAGGTTTTATATTAGTTTTGCATTTTTGCATAAAGGTCCATTAAGTTCTGTTAATCACAACAAAGCCCCTAAGTTTCGGTTTTTAGCCTTTCAACCCTCTAAACTTTCAGTATTTAACATTGCAAAAAGCTTTAAATTGCACCAACAAAACTCCACTTTGAAAAGTATTAAAAAAATATTTTGTATTTGTAGGCAAGCCTTTGAGAAAATTCATGCACTTAGAACATTATTACCTTGAAAAGTATTGATACTTTTTGAAAACATTATATTTTAAAAAATAGAAGTACATTTGAAAGTATTATTTAAAAACAATTTTATTTTTATTTTAAAAATATAATACATGACTCGGTTTCTTTTCTAGTCTGACACAATCCTAGGAAACCTTGTTAACTACAAGGGCATTTCCCTAGGTGTCCTAGAAAATTTTTCAAAGTCAAGTAAGTATTAATTTCAAAAGTATTCTAAAAGGATTTTAAAAGTATTCGAAGGTAAAGTAAAATTTTGAAAGTGATGGTATATATATAAGCAATATGATTTAAAAGGATATTATTTTGAAAGAAAAATTATTTATGTTTTCAAAAGGATATTAAGAGTGCAGTGTATGAAAATATATAGTTTTGAAAATGCTCGATAATTCTTTTAATTTGAACTCCCCCTAACCTTGACCCTGTCCTAGGAAGCTTGTTGACTAAAAGTACTCTTCCTCTGAGTTTTATGGTTTGATTCAAATTATAAGAATTATCTAATAATTTTGAAACATAATTGTCAAAAATTATTTCTTTCGATTTAGACTCCCCCTAAATTTGACACTTCCTAGGAGTCCTTGTAGATCATGATGAAGACTTCCTCTGTGTCCTTAGGGTTTGTCAAAATCAAAAGGGACTCAAGCACAATTCATAAAATGAACTTTGAAGTATTAACATTTTTAAAAAAATGAATATTTGAAAGACATATTTTGAAATGATAGCATAGTTTTCGAAAAACATGAGTGATAGTTTGAAAATGTAACGCCCGCCCTTCCCGCCTTACGATGTAGGTGAAAGGCAGCGCTACGCGAACATACATATACGCATATGGAGATCTTAATGCAGCCGAATAATTTAAAACTTCATACATATGCGTTTAAACCAGCCAATTAAAACATTAATCATGTTGACATATCTTAGCTATCATTCTTAAACATGATTACTTGGTAAACTTAGCATGGCTTTAACATAAAAAAAAGTAAGACATAGCATGTGAGACATAACATTCATGCACACGCTTGCATTAAACATAACTTATCCTACCATCAAGCTTAAAGCCAACATATTATTTCTAAATGAACACACCATGGTATAGCATGTTAACATCATAATTTAGCAATGATAAGTATAGCAATAAAACACGATATAGAAATTAACATAAGTTGTTCATAAGCAACATAAGTAATAAAATTTTCCAAGTAAGTTGTTCTTTAGGAAAACCATCATAAAGTATAGCAAGAAAACTAAAGATGACAATGCAAAACATAAGACATATGACAATTATGAGTAATAGGATCTTTTTCTTTTTCTTTTGTCATGTCACTGCCACACACACACTTGCCCCTCCTACTGCTTCCCTTAGCTTAGTATCCTCTTGCTTGATCTGCAGTATAAAAAAATAAAACTTATAAGTACATAGGCTTAGTAAGACCCTTTCCTACTCACTAAAACCATACGCCACATATAGTCAATAGAAATGGCATAACATAGAGTGTAACATAAAACAAAAGCATATCATGAGAAGGTATTCAAAAAGCATTTGACATGAGGAGGCATATAGATATACATGAAAACACATAATCATATAGAAGTGCTTAACATGTAATGAAAGTGCATAGAGCTCATGGCATAAAATATAAGCACATAAAATACTTAACCTAGAGAAGTTCTTGACATAAAACATAAGCATATAAAATACTTAACATAAAGAAGTTCTTGACATAAAACATAAGTATATAAAATACTTAACATAAAGAAGTTCTTGACATAAAACATAAGCATATAAAATACTTGACATGGAATAGATGCATAACATGAGAGATAAATGCATAAAATGATGCATGAGTTAAATGCACATAACATAAGGATGCTTATTTGAAAATCATAATTATAAATACTTAAACATAAATCTTAGCATCAAGGGGGGCCCCAACTTGTACCACATACATCCATCATTTGCATGCATCCCTAAGTAAATGCGAGGTAGCTAGTCTCGACCTACTAAGGTACTAGGTTACCTTCAACCTAGGGGCAGCTACGGTAGACCAGAACCAAGGCTTTCTAAGGAGCCCATCCCTATTAGACAGCTACGGTAGTCCCAGAACCGAGGGCAGCTAAGGCAGTCCCAGAACCGAGGCTTTCTAAGGAGTCCATCCCTTAGACCTTACTTGGGTCCGGTACAAGTCCATCCATAAAGTAAAATAGCTTCACATGCTTCTTTTTACATTATAAGAAATGCTCTTGATATTTCATCATTCATAGAACATACATAGCATAATTAAAGACATAAACATGATCTTAATACATGAAGCACGGTATAACGCATACTTAGCATTTCATCATTCATAGTTAATGCATAACATCATTATGCCTTAAAGGCACAAACATAGACTTGATTCATAAGGTATGTCATGCACACATCATTATTCCTTAGAGGCATGAACATCATCTTAGTTCATAAGGCATGACATAAATACATAATTATGCCTTAAAAGCATAAACATCATCTTTGTTCATAAAGCATGCATGATCATGGTACATAAGGTAAGCATGCATAGATAAGTTTTTTTTACATACATGGTACATATCACATAGCATACATGATCATGGTATCTATCATAAAGCATGCATGGGTAGGATCCATATGAACATGATACATACTACATAGGTTCATGACATTCAACATAAAACATGCGTAGGCCTACATAACCATAATATATATATCATAATACATATGTTCAGGGCATTTAACATAATGCATGCATAATTCTACATAAACATGATGAATACTTTACAATACATGTGTTCATGGTATATGATTTAAAACATCCATGAATAAAACCTACCAAAACATGGCACATAACATAAGCATACAAGGTCGTGATGCATAGCACATAAAGTTAGGGTTTAGGCACCATAAAATTCATACAACATACTTGAACATATATTTACATCATAATGAGCCATAAACAAGTACACTTGAAACCCTAGCCTAAACCAAACCTTAGACTTAGGTGCTTGGCCAAAAGTTTGTAAATGAAAGTCCGACTATTCAAGCAACATGTGAGGTACCACAACTAATGTAATGCCCATACAATACATACAATGTCATAGGAAGCCATTAGAACACATGATTGGGGCTAACCCTGATTTCCTAGCATGGGAATGGGTCTTGGCCGAAACCCTAGAGGGGTCATAAAGACATGGGATAATCGTATAACTCACAATTAACATCCCTTGTTGTAACACCCCACTAAAATTTCCTTCAATATTATCCCTAATATTTGTTAGTAGGAGCCCTAGAGCCAATTATGTGATGATTGACTAGGGGCATTTTGTATCATATTCTATTATTAATAAAGGCATATTTGGTTATTATACTTACTTTGTATTCTGTGCCGAATAACTAAGTATAATAATGTCCTTGTATAGTAGGTTCCTATCTGCATTATATCGATTGGTTGAATCGATAGTGAGATAATGTAGAGAACACTACACTAAATTGTTCCTAGTCAAGCATCAATTATTCAGGGACAATATTGATGCATGGAGACTAGCATGTAGGTCAACTGATGACTTGAGCTCACAAGTCATGGATATGTGATATCAAGTTGACACATGGGTATACATTGAAGAATGTGTACTGAATGACCCGCCATGAGAAAGTTTCATAGATTATCATATGAGTGTCATAGACTTTCTCATGTGAATATTAGTATGATTAGTCCTTAGACCTGAAGTTACTATGGCTCCCTACATAAGGAGTTATGTAATTTGGTATCGTTAAACGTCACCCGTAACAGGGTGGACTATAAAGGCAATCACTAGGTATGTAATGAATTATGTGGAGGGATGTGAGTGATGTAGATGGGATCTATCTCTCCCATATGACGGGAGTGATATCTGTGGGCCCCTTGATCGAGTAGGACTACTGAAATGCATGGTCATACTCAAATGAGTCAATATGAGATATTGAGCTTATTTGTTTGAGTGAGTCTACTCGGGGATCAAGAAACACAAGATTGATTGAGGATGACACGGTCTATGCCTCATTGGTCAATCTAGATATCAAGGATAGAAGGACAAGGTCAAACACTATCATAGTTACGGAGGTTTAGTCGGATCTCGACTTTTCTTGTTACTTGGGTAGCAATGATGCATTTCTAGATGCCACTCATTGTTTATGTGTCTAAAGTGTTTAGGTGCATTGCCAACGTCACGAGAACCTATTGGGTCACACACAAAGGACACAATGCTTCGGGAAAGTTCATCGGCAGATCTGAGCACGAGTTGGGAACTCGAGAGATCTGAGCCCGAGTTGGGAACTCGGGAGACCTGAGCCCGAGTTGGAAACTCGGGAGATCAATTCGGGGGACTCAAGTTGGGAACTCAAGAGAGACCGAGTCGGAGCTCGGCGGGTCGAGTCTGAGCTCGGCGGACCGAGTCGGAGCTCGGCGGATCGGGTCGGCACTCGGCAGACTAGGTCGGAGCTCGCCACTCGGGACACTTGGTTGGGAGACCGAGTCGGAAGCCCGAGAGGCCCGGTCGGAGTTGCATGGAGGAAAGAGAAAAGTCTCTTTTCATTGGATGAAAAGATTCTTTTCTTGCATGGGAAAAGATGAAGAGCCACATGAAAAGATGTGCTCTTTATTGGGAAGCCAAAGAGACACAAACCTCTTCATATTCATGGGATGATTATAAAAGAGGGTCTTGTGACTTTGTATGGGGGCCTTCTTCTTGCCTTAGCTTTTCCTCTTCCCTTCCTCTCTTCTTCCTCTCCTCCACTCTTGGCCGAAACATTATTGTAAGGTTCTTGGTGTTTTCGAGCTACCTCAAGTTGCTAGCACAACTAAGGTAGTTCTCCCGAAGTTGAGAGATTGTGTCTGTGTGGATACGAATAGAGGCACGGGCGCTTGAACGTGCAAGAGATCCGGCGCATCTTGGACGAGCGGGATATTCCAAGGGCACGCTTCAAAGCTATAAACAGTAGATAAATCTATTAGATAGATAGCTTTGTACGAGTTTTTCTTTCGCATTGATCGCTCGTGGGTTCTTGTTTCCGCTGCGTTTTTATTGTTTTGTGCCGAGAGAACCCAACAATATTGAGTATAATTGCATGAATAATAGCCATATTGAGTATGATTCATGAATGATAGTTAGAGTTGTGGGAATTTTCGTGTAAGTGTTAATGGCCCTTGTATGGGCTCTAAATGGTGGAAATTCCTAATGGGTCCTAAATAGCATTTCGTTAGTTATCCTAATGAGCCCCATGAGGATAAAAGAAATAACACATCATGTAATGGGCCTTACTTTAGATGGGCTTGCAAAAGAATAAAAAAATGAAATGATGTAGGTGTCAAGGATTTAACCTTGGACCTTAGAGATGTTGTAAGCCTTAAGAATGCATATGTAACCAATTCACCTAGCAAGGGAGTGCTATTAGGAGGATAAAGGAAATTGTAGATAGGTGTAAGGGGGATGAAGAGTCGCCATGGAAGATGAAGGGTCACCATGGAAGGTAAAGGGGTCACCATGGAAGGTGAAGAAGCATACCTTTTCATTTACTATAAGAAGATGAGGAAAAAATGCCACAAGGCATCTCCTCATTCTCCTCATTGCCGAAACACCAAGGCCCTCTCTCCATCAAAAAAAATTCTTTCCAAGAAGATCTAGTGAAGGCTTTGTACTTGTGAAGCAAAGGAAAAGCCAAGGAGCAAGAAGTTCTTTCTTTCTCCTTCTAGGTGTTATATATTGTTTGGGAATCTTTAGCACAAGAGTAAGGCTCCCCTCACCTGCAACATAATATCTTATATATGTTTTGTTCATGTTCTTGTATGTTCTTGCAATGTGTTGCTAAAATCGTGAAGTTTTCCCTATAAGCAAGTTTCGGCCAAGCATGGGTTTTAGGGCCTATGTTTGTATTTGATGCTATCTAATGACTCCAATGTTCATTTGATATAAAGTTATGAATTATGATGCAAAAAGATGGAGCAAAAAAAAGACCCTTAAAAGTTTCGGCCAAGGCTCCCATGAAGCCATAGACTTTTTGGTCATAAGAAGATGTTTGGGTTCTTTTTGACTAGCTAATGGTTTTTAATTCTTTGTTAATGTTTTGTTTGAGGGTTTTATATATATTTAGTCCATGTTCATCCTCTGTACATGTTCGGTCAAAACCCTAAATAAGGGCTAAAAAAAAATAAGAAAAGAAAGTTAAAGATGTCATGTTACTTGCTAATGCTTCCTAGTGTTGGAATATATATTATATGCATGTTGTATGAATCAATTGCTCTTTTTTTTTGTCATTTTCATGTTGATATGAACCTTAGATGTTTCTGATCAGTACCTTAAATTGGGTTTTAGGATGGGTTGAGGTCACTACCTCACTTGATGATGTCTCTTTGTAATAGGATATTCAATGTATGCATGTTGTATGAGTTGTGTGATGTTGTGTTGTGTTTTTATGCCATGATAACCCTATCTAAATGTTTTGACCAGTAGAGTATATGTTGAATTATGGTTGAATTAAAGGTATCCATGTTTCATTATGCCATGATAGATGAAAAAAAAATGGAACAAGTTCCCTAGGTGTATTATCCTTAGTTTTAAATTGAACATTATGTGTTTTATGAATCATGAATGATAAGTTGGCATGTTATGAATTTTCTTACAATGAAATTATGTTTTCTCCCTGCCATGTTCATGCTTGAAAGTTATGATGATATTTATGCTTTGAATGTATGCCCATGACATGTATGGCATTATGAATAAAAGAATAGCTAAAGAGCAATTTCTAAGAAAAGAAAAGAAATGACGAACGCTATGCTAAAGAGCAATTGCTATGGAATGAAAAGGAATCATGTATGCTATTTTACTTTATGTATTGGCTTGTACCGGATCTTGAAAAAGATCCAAGAGATGAGCTCCTAAGAAAGGCCTCCGTTCTGGACTACCGTAGTTATCCCGAGGCTAAAGGTTGCCTAGTACCCTAGTAGGTCCGGATTAGCTACTTCGCACTCTACGAAGGGATGCCCGCAAATGATGAATGGGTACATGCCAGGGATCCCAATGATGATGATATGTTAATATTCAAGTATTATATTTTATATATTTTTCAAAGAGCATCCTTAATGTTTATGCACATGTTTATGTTTAATGATATTGCTGTTGGTGCAGACAGCACCCAAGTCGAACCTGTATTTTGATAAATAGCAAAGGGTTCAAAAGTTAAGTCTTATTTGTTATCTAACATACTGCTTGAGTGTGCAGATTGAAGTCCTAGCAAAGGAATGCTAGGCACCTAGCGAAGGAATGCTAGGCACTGAAACCCTAAGTCCCGACGAAGGACAGCTAGGCACCTAGCGAAGGGCTGCTAGGATATGAAGTCCTAGCGAAGAAATGCTAGGCACCGGGCGAAGGATAGCTTGGTATCCAAGACCTAGCGAAGGACTGCTAGGCACCTAGCGAAGGACTGCTAGGATACGAAGTCCTAGTAAAGGACTGCAAGGCGCCGGGCGAAGAACAGCTTGGTATCCAAAAACCTGGTGAAGGAACGCCAGGCAAAAGTCCAACCGGAGGAGCCGGTTGGCAACAGGTAAATTCTCCTGAGAGGAATAGGTGAGGATGCGTTCCCCGTCGAGGGAACAGTAGGCGTCGGTTCGACCTAGGGCTCCGTTTTGGAGACCCAAAGTTAGAACCAAGACAGCTAAGGCTGTATAAACCTAATACTTTATTGCTTTATATTGTTTTGGACTAACCCTGGATGCAGGACCGAAGGAACGTGTGTCTGCGACTCAGAATGTCCAAAGGAGAGAGGCAAGTAGTTGAGCAGGGTGCCCCCAGTGTCCCGGGCGCCCCCAAGGTCAATACAAAACAAGTGAAGCAAAGATACGCTTCGGAAGCTTACTGGGCGGGGCGCCCCCGTGCTCCCAGGCACCCCCGTGCTCCCGGGCGCCCCCAATGCCCAGGGCGCCCCTCACACAAGCCAACGAAGAGGATAAACTTCATCCAGCCAGAAGCCCGCTGAAAAGGTCAACCAGGGCACCCCCACAATCAACCCTCAGCCCTATTCGAGTGGGATAAGGGCTGACCGAGAGTTGCTCGGATCGGGTGGCACGTGGCGGGGGCGCCCCAAACGTTCAGGGCGCCCCGAGAGGCTATAAAAAACCCCTCGACCCCAAGGCTTCGAACAATAATTCTTCCAACGCATTCATGCTCTTCTACTCCCGCGCTCTGCTTCGGAAACCTCCCGACTCGAGATACAAGCGCCGACGACGTCCCTCTGCTCCGAAAATACAATCTACACCGGGCGTCGGTAACAAAGAGCTGCTTTTAAGTTTACTGTACTATTCTTGTAATACATATTGTAAACTGTTTTTGCGCACATATAGAATTGCCCACAGTAAACGGTCAACGACCGTGGGCCTTGGAGTAGGAGCCAACCGCGACTCCGAACCAAGTAAAATCGTGGTGTTCGCGTGTGTTTTACTTTATTTATTTCCGCTGCAAATTCTCTTTTACAAATCCGAACGTTTTACGATATTCACCCCCCTCTATCGTTCTTCTCGATCCAACAATTGCATATGTTATGTTTAATGTTTATGCACATGTTTATGTTTAATGATATTGCATATGCTATGTTTAATGTTTATGCACATGTTTATGTTTAATGATATTGCATATGCTATGTTTAATGTTTATGCACATGTTTATGTTTAATGATATTGCATATGCTATGTCTAATGTTTATGCACATGATTATGTTTTAAAGATTATGCGAATGTTAGGTGCTTTAAGTACTTACTCATGCCATATGTCCTTAATAACGACACACATATTCATGTTTCAAGTGTTTATGCTTATGTGCTTTAGATGCTTTAAGTATTTATTCATGTTATATGTTTATGTCAAATGATGTAGATTTCTACTTATATGTGATGTACGGATTTTGTGAGTAAGCAAGGAGCTTACTAAGCATTTATGCTTATAGTCTACCTTCTTATGTTGCAGATCAAACTAAAGGTTTCTAAAGAAAGGGAAGCAGCAGGAGGGCATGTGTGTGTGTGGCAGTGACTTGGCAGAATGATCCTATTGTTGTCTTTACTCTTACTTATGGACTTATTTCTCATGGACTTAATGTTGCTACTATTAAACTGCATGTGTTAGTTCTTATGTTTACGCTTACTACTTGTTGGAGTTGAAGTTCTTCATAATATACATGCTTAATGTAGAACTATATACTCTCTTGTTAAATATGTTATGCTATGATTCACATGCTTAAAGTAGTTTAGTTAGAAAGAAATTTATCCAATTGCATATGTTCATGATTTAGTATTATTTTCGCTGCTATATTTTTGCTTCATATGCAATAATGTACGAAAGAGGAAAAAAAAGTAACGCATCGCTCACGTAAGGGGCGGGCGTTACACTTGTATCATAGGGAATCATAATAAGCATGCTTGGAGGGTTAGATCTAATCCTAACCATAAAATGGGAGAGGGGCCGAAACTTCATAGGGGCTTTTGGGTGCTACAAAAATCCACGACTCACAATTCATTCTTATTTTATCATGAGAAAGCATTAGGAAGTATAAGTGAGGTCTTAACATCATCCCAAGCCCTAAAATGGTGCATGGCCGAAAGATGCAAGGTGCCCTAATTCCATAGTTTTCTCAATATAGATCTCAAACAAATCTTAAATCAAGAAAGGCAACATAAAGCTATTATACCACAGGTGAGGGAGTCTTACATCTTGTTGTCTTGGTTATAAACCTTAAATAGAGAAAAAGTGAAGACCTTCTTGACCTTAGAACACCCCTTGCCCTTGTAGCCTTGTAGGAAACCTTGGATCTTCAAGAGGGAGTCCTCTTGTAAAGTTTTCCAAGGGGAATACTCTCTTGTGGCTCACGGCAAGAAGGAGGAAGAAGAGGGGAGAGGAAGAGCCTTGGTGGAAGAGAAGAGGAGAAAAATAACTTTAGTGCCTCTTCACTTCTCATCCATTTCTTTTATACTAAGTGAAGGGGCATGGTGTCTCTTCACATGGTGACTCTTCACTTCCTTTAACCTCAACTAAAATCTTCTTTCATTTCCAATTGCACTCCCTTACTAGGTGAATTGTTAGTACATGCATGATGAGACTTTGCCTCTACTCTAGGTCCAAGGTTCAATCCTTGGTGCATGCACTTTCTTTTTATTACATTTACTCTTATTTTTGGCAAGGCCCACATAAGAGTCCACCAAGAGTTATGCTAATATTCCTAATTGGAACTCATTTCTATTTATGTTAAAATTGTAACGCACGCTTTTTTTTTCTAAGCGGCGTTACGCTAAACATACATGTGTATATGTAACATCTTAATGCAGCGGAATAACTAGTACTTAAATCATATACACATGTCTGGGCTATCATTCATGGACATGATGACATTATACTTAACATATTACTAGCATACCCAGCATCATGACATCAACTTTCCATAACTTATTCATAAGCATTTCAGATAACATATTATCAGCATGCATAGCATCATGATATCAACTTTCCATGACTTAATCATAAGCATTTCAGGTAGCAAGTAATTTATCCATAACTTCACGTATAGTAGGTTGTTTCTTAGGCATAATTATCATAAGTTGAGAATAACCCAAAGTAAGCATTGTCAGATCATAAAACATGCAATAAGTGAAATGAGAGGGTTTCTTGGCCATGTCACTACTACACATCCATGTTCTAGCCTCTCCTGCTGCTTCCCTTAGCAATCTCTTGCTTGATCTGCGGTATAAGAAAATAAGACTATAAGTACAGAGGCTTAGTAAAACCCTTTTCCTACTCACAAAATTCATATGTCGTATAAACATGAACATAATGCTTCAATCCTACATATCATAGCATACTTCTTATCATGAACATTTACACAATCATGGCATCATCATTTTAGCATACACATAAATAAAATCATGGCATCTGAATTTAGCATGTACATCGATATCGTGGCATCATACTTTAGCATGAACATAAACATAATCATGGCATCATAATTAACATGAACATAAACATAATCATGGCATCATAATTACATGAACATAAACATAATCATGGCATCATAATTACATGAACATAAACATAATCATGGCATCATAATTACATGAACCTAAACATAATCATGGCATCATAATTTACATGAACATAAACATAATCATGACATCATAATTTCATGAACATAAACATAATCATGGCATCATAATTTACCTGAACATAAACATAATCATGGCATCATAATTTACATCAACATAAACATAATCATGGCATCATAATTAATATGAACATACTTTGCATTATCATACTTTGCATCAACATACCTTGCATAAACATACTTTTCATAAACATACTTTTCATAAACATAATGCATAACATGGATGGATGCATGGGCAAATGCATATATCATAAGAATGCTTAGTTTAAAATCATACTTTTAAATACTTAAACATAATCATAACATTCATTGGGGCCCTGGCTTGTACCACATTCATTCATCATATGCGCGCATCCCTAAGTAAATACAAGGTAGCTAATCTCGACATACTAGGGTAAGGACAGCTTCATCGGTAGTCCCGAACCGTAAGGACAGCTTCATCGGTAGTCCCGAACCGTGGACAGCTTCATCGGTAGTCCAGAACCGTGGACCTTATTCAGGTCCGGTACATGCCCATTCTTAAAAATAAAATACTTTCACATACTTCTTCATTCATACAACATTCATCATACAACATTCATAGCATATTCATTCATTCTTAATGCTTAACATCATCATTATGCCTTATAGGCATGAATCTTATCTTCATTCCTCATTTTTATTCCATATCATCATTATGCCTTGAAGGCATGAACTTTAACGTCATTCATCATTTTCATACATAACATGTCATGCATACATATAATTCATAACTCATGGCATGCATACATATCATTTCTAAATCATGGCATACCTACATATTTAGCATCTTGATTCATAAGAACATGCATGGTCATGGTACATAGACAAACATGCCTAGGTCTTTTCGTACATGATACATTTCCTTGGGTTCATAGCACATGTCTAAACATTTATGAATTATCATCACAAGTGACCTAACATACAATTCTTGACACATAAGCTAGGGTTTTCATTGGCATAAAATTCTTCCAACATACTTAAGCATATACATACATCATAGTACCCTATAAACATGCATTCTTGTGGTCTTAACCTACTCCAAGTCCTAGGTTATGGCCTTGGCCGAAAACCCTAGGAAACCCTAGGTCCATGGAACAATTCATATAGGTCACAAATGACATCCCATACAACATAAAATGCTATAGAAAACCTTTGATCCCATAGCTAAAGCCAACCCTAATCCCTTAGCCTTAGATTAGCCCTTGGCCGAAACCTAAAGGCCCATGAAATTCATAGAGAAATTATCATAGAATCCAATCACTATCCATCATGTCATAGGGGAAACAATTTAAACATGTTGAGGGGTTAGATCAAGTTCCATCCATAGTTTAGGGGTCTTGGCCGAAACTTGGAGGAGCCATCTAGCATGCAAAAATTAACATTAATCACCACTAACATCACTTACATCATAAGGAGACATAAAAACCATCATTAGAGAGTTAAAACTAGTCCTAGCCCTAGAAACATGGAAGGGTCGAAACCCTAAGTCCCCTTTTCATGGATTTTTCAACTTGGATCTCAAACAAGATGCTTAGATCATGACCATATCAAGAAAAACCATTACACCACAGGTGAGGGGGTCTTACCTTGGGTTATCTTGGTTTTTAGACCTTAAAAGGGAAGATGATGAAGACCTTGTTGTCCCTTGATCACCCTTAGCCCTTTGAAACCTTGTAAAAACCTTGGATCTTGGAAGAGAAACCCTTTTGTGAAGCTTTTCCAAAGGGAAACCTCTCCTTCAGGTTTCGGCTAGGATGAGGAAGGAAGAAGAAGAAAGGTGAAATTGATGGAAGGGAGAAAGTAACTCCCAAGCTCTCTCTTTATAACACATCAAGGAGGGCAAGTGAAGAGTCATGGTGGATGACCATTCATTTTCCCTAAGCCTTAACCACAATCCACTTCATTTCCTCATAGCACTCCCTTGCTAGGTGAATTGGTTAGAGCTGCATGGTTGTACAAGAGGTCCAAGGTTGAATCCTTGGTGCATGCACTAATTTTTTTTTGTGTATTTTATTTTTATTTAATTCCCTATTATTTCGAAAATCCCTTAAAAATTCCTCCATAATTATGTTGATATTTCTCATTAAAACCTCTTTATATTTATATTAATTTTTACCTAAAATTCACCAATAATTATGGTACTAGAAAATCCATATAAAGCCCATTAGTGCTTATTTTTTCCCCATTTAAATGAGAAAACATGGATTTCTAGGCTAGGATTCGTATTAATATTTCTAGGTCCCTCGGAAAATTATCTAGTCATGCTCAATATTTTATAGAAAATATTATGAGAATTTTCCGGGTCGTTACAAAAATTCTACCCAAGGTCCACTAATAGCCATGGTACTAGAAGGGCTCATGTAAGGCCTATTAGTACTTAGCTTTTTAATCCATATAAGAAATCATGCTAAGGTTCATGCTAGTATTCATATGTTACTCAAAAATCCATATAGGCATGATCAATATTTTAAAGAAAAATATTTAGAGGATTTTACGAGCATTACAATCCCCCATACCTCGTGAAAGTTCGTCCTCGAACTTAGAATAGCTCCGGGTACTTGCGTCTCATCTCGTCCTCACGTTCCCAGGTGGCTTCCTCGAACCGTTGACTTTGCCATAGGACCTTGACTAAGGGTACCTCCTTGTTCCTTAGCATTGTGACTTCCCGATCAAGGATCTGGATAGGTCGGCTTTCAAAACTTAGGTCCTCCTGAACTTGTACTGTCTGCGGCTCGATCACTTGGTCTGTGTTTGGAATACACTTCTTGAGCATTGACACATGGAACACGTTATGAATAGCCAACATCTCTTGGGGCAGCTCCAGCACATAAGCTGCCTTGCCGACTCTTTTCAGGATCTGGTTCAGTCCCACATAATGCGGACTTAGTTTTCCTTTCTTCCCGAATCTCGTTACCCCTTTCATAGGGGTCACTCTGAGGAATACCAAATCTCCAACATCGATTTCCAGGGGCCTACGTCGGACATCCGCATAATTCTTTTGCCAGCTCTGAGCAGCTTCTATTCGTTGTCGGATGTTTTGTATAGCTCTGGTGGTGTCGTCGATAAAATTTGTCTTGAGCCCCATTTCCTTCTTTTCGCCACCTTCATACCAATAGATCGGAGACCTACATCTCCTCCCATACAAAGCTTCATAAGGTGCCATTCCGATAGTAGCTTGGTAGCTATTATTGTAAGCGAACTCCGCTAAGCACAGATATCGGCACCAACTCCCTTTGAAATCTGGGGCACAAGCTCGTAATATGCCCTCCAGTACTTGATTCACTAGTTCAGTTTGCCCGTTAGTCTGAGGGTGAAAGGCGGTACTGAATCGTAGTTTAGTGCCAAGAGACTTCTGGGCGAATTCCCAAAAATGTGAGGTAAAGTGATCGTCCCTATCTAAGATGATGGTCATGGAAACTCCGTGAAGTCTGATTATCTCCTTAGCATATAATTGAGCTAGTTGCTCAATCGAATAGGTCATCTTGATTGCTAGGAAATGGGCAGACTTCGTCAATCTGTCCACAATTACCCATATCACATCATATCCATTCGTAGACTTGGGAATTCCTGAAATGAAATCCATAGAGATATCTTCCCATTTCCATTCTGGAATTGGAAGTGGCTGCAGAACTCCTCCGGATCGCTGGTGTTCCACTTTCACTCGTTGGCAGGTCAGGCAAGTGCTGACATGCTGAGCCACGTCCCTCTTCATACCGAACCACCAGAATTTCTCCTTCAGGTCTTGATATATTTTGGTGGATCCCGGATGCATCGAATAAGGGGTTTCATGAGCTTCTGCTAATATTTCCTTCCTCAGCTCCGGATCATTAGGGATGCATAGACAATCCCTAAGGTATAATACTCCACTGTCAGCGATACGAAAACCATCGCCCTTTCCTTCTAGAATCTCCTGCTTGATTCTCTGAAGACTATCACCATTTTGTTTTTCTAATATGTCGTCGAACAGCGTCGGTGATATTGTCATGGTAGAAAGCCGTCCGGAAATGATCTCGACCCCGTAATTCATAATTTCTCTTTTGAGTGGGCGGGGTAATACCGATAAGGACATCAAGGTGGCACTGGACTTCCGGCTGAGTGCATCGGCCACTTTGTTTGCCTTCCCTGGATGGTAGAAGATCTTGTAGTCGTAGTCCTTCACTAATTCAAGCCATCGGCGTTGTCTCATATTTAGGTCTTTCTGAGTGAAGAAGTATCACAGACTCTGGTGGTCTGTATAAATCCTACACTGCGCTCCATATAGATAATGCCTCCATATTTTGAGAGTGAAGACCACGGCGGCCAGTTCTAGATCGTGAGTGGGGTAGTTCTTTTCATGTTCTTTGAGTTGTCTAGAGGCGTAGGCAATGACTTTACCACTCTGCATAAGTACAGCTCCAAGTCCTAATTTGGAGGCGTCGCTGTACATGTCGAAGCTCTGGTTACTTTCCGGAAGAGTAAGAATCGGAGCACTTGTAAGTCTTCTTTTTAGTTCCAGGAAACTCCTTTCGCAGTTTTCTGTCCATTCATACTTTTTATTCTTCCGAGTGAGAGTCGTTAGAGGGGTTGCAATTCTCGAGAAGTCCTCCACAAATTTTCGATAATAGCCTGCCAGCCCGAGGAAGCTTCTGATTTCACTGGCGTTCTTCGGCCTGCTCCAGTTACTCACAGCTTCAATCTTTATTGGGTCTACCATAACTCCGTCTTTGGAAATAATATGACCCAAAAAGGCTACTTGGTTGAGCCAGAACTCGCATTTGGATAACTTTGCGTACAGTTGCTTTTCCTGAAGAATCTGTAATACTATCTTCAAGTGTTCGGCGTGCTCTTCTTGGTTTCTCGAATAGATAAGGATATCGTCGATGAAGACGATTACAAATTTGTCGAGGAAAGCCGAGAATACTCAATTCATATTTACATATCCTAAAACTACTATCTATCATAAGGTATCATTCATACTTGCATATTCTAGAATCATAAAAGAAAGTAAGATATGCATAGAGGTACTTACTAGGAAGCTGCAGGAAGAAGGCTTGATGTGTGTGTAGTGAGATGGGAATTTTTTTTTCGCTCTGATACCAACATGTAACGCCCACCCTTCCCGGCTTACGATGTAGGCGAAAGGCGGCACTACGTGAACATACATATACGCATATGGAGATCTTAATGCAGCGGAATAATTTAAAACTTCATACATATACGTTTAAACCAAGCAATTAAAACTTGAATCATGTTGGCATATCTTAGCTATCATTCATAAATATGGTTACTTGGTAAACTTAGGATTGTCGTAACATAAAAGAAAAGTAAGACATAGCATGTGAGACATAACATTCTTGAACATGCTTGCATTAAACATAACTTATCCTACCATAAAGCTTAAAGCCAACATATTGTTTTTAACGAACACATCATGGTATAGCATGTTAACATCATAATTTAGCAATGATAAGTATAGCAATAAAGCACGATATAGAAATCAACATAAGTTGTTCATAAGCAACATAAGTAATAAAATTTTCCTAGTAAGTTGTTCTTTAGGAAAACCATCATAAAGTATAACATGAAAACTAAAGATGACAATGCAAAACATAAGACATATGACAATTATAAGTAATAGGATCTTTTTCTTTTTCTTTTTCTTTTGCCATGTCACTGCCACACACACACTTGCCCCTCCTACTGCTTCCCTTAGCTTAGTATACTTTTGCTTGATCTGCGGTATAAGAAAATAAAACTTATAAGCACATAGGATTAGTAAGACCCTTTCCTACTCACTAAAACCATACGTCACATATAGTCAATAAAAAGGGCATAACAGAGAGGTATTCATAAAGCATTTGACATGAGGAGACATATAGATATACATGAAAACACATAATCATATAAAAGTGCTTAACATGTAATGAAAGTGCATAGAGCTCATGGCATAAAATATAAGCACATAAAATACTTAACCTAGAGAAGTTCTTGACATAAAACATAAGCATATAAAATACTTAGCATAAAGAAGTTTTTGACATAAAACATAAGCATATAAAATACTTAACATAAAGAAGTTCTTGACATAAAACATAAGCATATAAAATACTTGACATGGAATAGATGCATAACATGCACATAACATAAGGATGCTTATTTTAAAATCATAATTATAAATACTTAAACATAAATCTCAACATCAAGGGGGGCCCGGCTTGTACCACATACATCCATCATTTGCGCGTATCCCTAAGTAAATATGAGATAGCTAGTCTCGACCTACTAGGGTACTAGGTTGCCTTCAACCTAGGGACAACTACGGTAGTCCAGAACCAAGGCTTTCTAATGAGCCCATCCCTGTTGGACAATTACGGTAGTCCCAGAACCGAGGATAGCTACGGTAGTCCCAGAACCGAGGCTTTCTAAGGAGCCCATCCCTTGGACCTTACTTGGGTCCAGTACAAGCTCATCCATAAAGTAAAATAGCTTCACATGCTTCTTTTTACATCATAAGAAATGCTCTTGATATTTCATCATTCATAGAACTTACGTAGCATAATTAAAGACATAAACATGATCTTAATATATGAAGCATGGTATAAAGCATACTTAGCATTACATCATTATGCCTTAAAGGCACAAACATAGACTTGATTCATAAGGTATGTCTTGCACACATCATTATTCCTTAGAGGCATGAACATCATCATACATCATAAGGCATGACATAAATACATAATTATGCCTCAAAGACATAAACATCATCTTTGTTCATGATCATGGTACATAAGGTAAGCTTGCATAGATAAATTTTTTTTTACATACATGGTACATATCACATAGCATACATGATCATGGTATCTATCATAAAGCATGCATGGGTAGGATCCATATGAACATGATACATACTACATAGGTTCATGACATTTAACATAAAATATGCGTAGGTCTACATAACCATAATATATATATATATATATATCATAATATATATGTTCAAGGTATTTAACATAATGCATGCATAATTCTACATAAACATAATGCATACTTCACAACACATGTGTTCATGGTATATGATTTAAAACATCCATGAATAAAACCTACCAAAACATGGCACATAACATAAGCATACAAGGTCGTGATGCATAGCACATAAAGTTAGGGTTTAGGCACCATAAAATTCATACAACATACTTGAACATATATTTACATCATAATGAGTCATAAACAAGACACTTGAAACTCTAGCCTAACCCAAACCTTAGACATAGGTGCTTGGCCAAAAGTTTATAAATGAAAGTCCCATTATTCAAGTAGCATGTGAGTTACGATAACTAAAGTAATACCCATACAATACATACAATGTCATAGGAAGCCATTAGAACACATGATTGGGGCTAACCCTAATTTCCTAGCATGGGAAGGGGTCTTGGCCGAAACCCTAGAGGGGTCATAAAGACATGGGAAATTCGTATAACTCATAATTAACATCCCTTGTATCATAGGGAATCATAATAAGCATGCTTGGAGGGTTAGATCTAATCCTAACCATGAAATGGGAGAGGGGCCGAAACTTCATAGGGGCTTTTGGGTGCTACAAAAATTCCACGACTCACAATTCATTCTTATTTTATCATGAGAAAGCATTAGGAAGTATAAGTTGTAAGTACCCCTGGTTGATTTTGATGTATCAACCAATTTAAGTTAGGTCCTGGTATGTTTAATCCCTCTGCTAAGTGTGCAGGAGCTTAGGTACGGAGGATGTCGAGCGTAAGACGTAGCGGACGTGAAGGATTGTGAGGGGAAGTGAGCCGACGGGCTCGTTACAATCCGAGGGATGCGGAAGCTGCGGAAGAGTACGCTGGTGGAGCGAGAAGGGCGTGTGCGATGTCCGAGGGACGAGAAGCCGGGAGGAAGGACGCTCGAGGGGCGAAAGGCCGGAGTCGAGTTCGGGTGAGCCTAACTCCGGTTGGCCGGAAATCACCCAGAAGATGAACCAAAAGACTGGTCAGTTTGACCAAGTCAAAGCAGGCACCTGAAACAAAAAGAATTTTATTTATTGCTATGAAGATACGAACCAGCAACCTCGCCTATGTATTGTTGGAACCGGGTGCATGCCGACGCGGACACGTATTGTAATTGTTACATAATTACATGCAGCGGAAACAAAAACATGAATAATTTCCTAAATTATTCTAACACATATCCTAAGCATGCAATGTGTTCACATAATCGTAATATAAAATTTTTGCAGAAAAGGAAATTACTCTACGAATTACCTTGCGTAACTTGGAAGAAGGGACGAGATTCAACCGTTAGCGTCCCTTGAAAGCTACGCCTCTATTCGTATCCACGCCGAGTATCGTCAGGATGACTTTGCTAAGCCACGAGTCTCGTGTTCACGAGAACTACTAGATTCTGTTAGTGATATGAGAGAAGTGTCCTAAGGCAATCGCCTTATGATTGTAAAACATTTATATTAATAAATGATAATTCACTATTTGAGTATACATGCTTGTGTATTTGATTGGGATCTTAAACTCATCTACTGAATGTCCGCAATACAACTCACAGCATAAGAGAATTTGTGATGAGATCACAACTAGTGATTATCTCTAAATGCGCAAATGTGAAGTATTGAAAATATCCCTAGTCGATGAATTGATAAAAATGGACACTATCAATTCTGTTGAGACTAGCATGGGTTATTCTCTAATCAGCTGATTCTCACTGGCTGGTGACATTGGAATGTCCGGAGATAAACATGGATGCTAGTTAAGGGAACTAGTTCATTGGAGTGACTAGCTGTAAGACTTCATATGGGAATCTACATGTAAGATATGTCAATGAAGATCTTACTGCGGCTTAAGTGCGATGTTCCTTTGACTTGCGGTGTTCAAGTCATCTTGGTCATGGAGACTTATACTTTGACATCTTAAGCAAGCATCTCCAAGGAGGTGTGGACCCAGGATGATCGGGTATAAGCCGAAGTGCCTGAAGATGTTTGAACAGCCTACAAAGGATTCACCACTCCTTGCGAGGAGATGTATACCCAGGCCTATCATCGGATTGTTACTCAAAGCCTCTGGCCAGAGCATATCATGTTTAGAGTGAGAGTCTCTAAAATACATGAGAGTAATTAGAAATCCAAAGGACGAGTAAGACATTACTTGGGCTAGGCGTGACGTAGTCAGCCTAGTGGGGACTGACACCATTGACCGTGTGCTGAACCAAGTGGGTATAAGGTTGTGAAGGGAATGAGGCACGATTCATTAGAGCTGCTAAAGGGTTTCAGAATAATTTCTTCTAAGGTCAAACCGTTGATCTTTCGATTAATTGGGGATCATGATGTACTACTAGGTGCCACTCATGATCGTTCTATAATTAGTTAATTATAGACGGCCAACATAAATCGAAAGCCTATTTAGTCACACGCACTACGAGTAATCTGAGGGATTTAAAACGAGTTGAAAATTGGATTTTCCGATCAAGTGAAATAAGTCGAATCTGAGTTAGTCAGAGGCGCAATGGAAGCTAAAAATGGCTAAGTCTTTTGAAGGCTTTTTGGGCGAATTAAATGAGTTTAATTCGCGGCGGTCCGGATTGGTTTGGCTGGCCAAAGAGGGTGCCAAATCCCCCTTTGGTGGCCGGCCAATAAAGAGGAGAAAAACCAATTAATTTTGGTTTAATTAATAAAATAAATCAAGTGCGATTTATTTTATAAATTATGGATAAATAAATTTGTATAAAGAAATTTATATAAATAAAATTTATAGAAATTTATTCTTTTATGGAAGATTAAAATAATCCATGAGTTGGTTCATTTTAATTTTATAAAATTAATTATGAATTGATTTATCCATAATAAGAAAGTTTATAAATTTCTTATAAAATTTATTCCATAATTTAAAGAGTAGAAGAATTAGTTTTTATTATAAATTAGTTTATAATAAAGACTTGGTTTAAACGGAATTAATTCATAAGAATTTATAGGATAAATTTCTTATGATAAATAATTAGTTTTATTATAAAGTTAGTTATAATAAAATTCATAAGAGAATTTATAGGATAAATCTCTTATGATAACTAATTTGTTTTATTATAAATTGTTTATAATAAGACTAGGCTTAAAAGGAATAAGCAATAAGAAAATTTATAAGATAAATTTCTTATAACTAATTCCGTTAATTCGGTTTAGAGGGAGACTTAGCAAAGGAGTTGCTACTATATAAAGGAACCAAAGGCTAGCCCTTAATTCCAATTGAGTAATTAAGAGATTAATTATTCTCTCCCTCTCTCTCTTAATCCCTCCTCTCCTCCTTCTCCTTCTCTTCCCTTAGGGCCGGCGCCCACCCTAGCTTCCCTAGGGCCGGTGCCCAACCTACATCTAAGGTGGTGGAGGCCGTGAGCTTCAAGAAGAAGGAGAACCCGAACAAGAAGAAGAAGAAGCGGATAGCGACTCATCTCCTCTCGGAATTCGATTCCGTTGCTTCTTGTTGGTTAGTTTCTAACTCTTCTCTTGATCTTTCAAGTTGTGCCTATAGAGAATCTAGTAGTTCTCATCGGCACAAAACTCGTGACTTTGCGAAGTCATCCCGAAGAGAACTCGGTGTGGACGCGAATAGAGGCGAAGCTTCCAAGGGACGCTACGGTTGGATCTCGTCCCTTACTTCGAGTTACGCGAGGTACTTGGAAAATTAGTTTACTTTTCGCAAACTTTTATTTTATGATTATGTCGATACACTATAAGGTTGCATGCGAGATACGAAGTTAAAATAATTTAGGAAATTATTTTATGCAAACTCTTCCGCTGCACGTAAAAATTTTGATTTTACGAACTCGTATCCTTGTCGCCATGCACCCTGTCCCAACAGTGGTATCAGAGCCGGTTAGTGTTCGACTTAATCAAATAATTGTTTTGTGGAAAATTTTGTCATGATCTCAATTTCGAAAAAAAAATTTCAATTATGGAAACTTTCAAATTATAATAAATTTTAGATTTAGGAATTTCAAAGTTTGGAAATCCTCATGAAATTTCGCAAACGTTTGAAATTTTCTATTTTCTAAAATTTTATAATAATTTCGAAACTTCCCATCTTTGGAAACTTTCTAATTTTGGAAATTTTTCTATTTTAGAAATTTTCCAATTTTGGAAATATGTAAGTTTCCTTTGTACCAGAAACTTACAATTATTCTGAAAATCAATTTTCGAAATCTCGCAATTTTGGGCACTTTCTTTTAAGAAAGTCTAGACAAATTCATGGACAGTTAATTGACAATTAGATTTGAATTGGTTTTTAAATTGACAACAAAATTCTTTATTTTGGATTGAGCCTCGGGGAGCCGTGCAATTTAAAGTTAGTTGTTGTAATTTAATTTCCCAATTTTAATTGAAATTGTCATGTTTGATTGGATTGAGCCTCGGGGAGCCGTCCAATTGGATTTACAACACATTACTTTTCATTGGGTATCTGAGCCTCGGGGAGCCACCCTTAGAAAATAATTTGTTGTAATTAATTAAATCCATGAATAAAATATGTTTAAGAGGTGATGCTCTTACATATTGTTGTCTCCAAAATTAATTAGGAAAATGGTTTCCTATAGAGTTTCTTAAATGAGATATTCATGAAAATAATATGTGGTTGAATTAAGGGATTTGTCTCTTAATTTAATAAGATTTGATTTAGAGAAATCAAAGTCTTGAACATATTATTTCCGAAATTAATTATGACAATTTAGGAAATTGTTTCTCAAAACAATTCCTTTAATAAAGTATGAAATTATAATTAGGAAATCCGGTTCCTAATTTAATTCATGAGGCTTGATAAATTAAGTCACATACATACTTTGTTAAGGAAATCGTTAGTCATGACATAATTTTATGTCATGAATGTGCTTAAAGAGAATGAGACCCAAAACCCCTTACAAAATATTAAGGCCTACACCTTCCATTAATATGGTTAGAATCGGAGTTTTGTTTCTCGCTTGGGTTGATGGACACATCCATGCCCGACTTGAACCTCAACATGTTCAAACCATGGAATTAGTTTATGAATAATATAGTTCGAGTCAGAGGTCAATCATTAGTTTTGGTTGTTGGACACATCCAAGCCTGACTAAGCGGTTGAATGAGCTCCAACCATGTTAAAACTATTTCTTGATTAATGGGTCAGCCTTAAGCTTGGAGCATCAATTTGTTGTGCCACAGCCAAGGTCGATGTAAAGAGAGGTGCAGTTGGGTGCTATGTATAATGATACATACTTGTTAATGAGTTAACAACCCAATGTTTTATGCAAACATTCAATTAGTTAATAGCATAATGTGATAGTTACATATATGTGATGTGTAATCGGTATAATTACCTACCTTCATAGCTAAGAAGAATTTGATGGCCACAGCCATGGTTGTTCTTATCTATGGTTGGATATCAACCTATTTGGAGATGTTCCTACGATCTCCCGAATTGATAATAAGGGTGAATCAATTCGTAAAATAAATAGGATTTAATTTATGTATGTTGATACATTCTTTAATAAATCTTCTCACATAATCTCAATTTGTATTTCTAGGTTAATCACTCGATCATGTCTTCTCTGAATTTGCGTTCCATCTTGGACACCAACAAATTAACTGGACCTAACTTCATGGACTGGCTTCGAAACCTGAGGATAGTCCTCAAGGCAGAGAAGATTGCTTATGTCCTTGAAAATCTACTTCCCTCAAATCCTCCAGCAGATGCAACTCCAGACCAATTGGTGGCCTATCAGAAACATGTGACCGATTCTGAACTTGCGAGTTGCATCATGCTAGCCTCTATGATACCTGAGCTGCAAAAGCAGCATGAGCATATGGATGCTTATACCATCATCTTCCATCTTAATGAGTTGTTTGAAGAGCAGGCGAGATCCGAAAGGTTCGAAGTCTCCAGACTCCTCTTCACAACTAAGATGCAAGAAGGCACTTCTGCCTCGCAATTTGTGCTAAAGATGTTGGGGTACATTGAGCGACTGAACACACTCGGTTTTGCAATGGATCATGAACTAAGTATTGACTTAATTCTGAGTTGTTTGCCCAAAAGTTATTCACAATTTGTGATGAACTATCGGATGAACATGCTGGAAACTACCATTCCTGAGTTAGTCAACCTGCTGAAGTCTGTAGAGCCTTCTGTAAAGCAGGAACAAAAGGCAGTTCTGTTAGTTGGTTCCTCAAAGAAAGGTTCTAAGAGGAAGGCCAAAGAATAGAATAAGGGAAAGAAGAAAAAGGCTAAAAAGACTGAAAAGAAACCAAAAGGCACTTGCCATCATTGTGGCAAGGAGGGTCACTGGCGAAGAAATTGCAAGGTTTATCTTGAGTCCTTGAAGAAGAAGGCATCCGATGCCCCATCCTCTTCAGGTATCTTCGTTATTGAATGTCACTCTATTTCCTCAAATACCTGGGTACTTGATACTGGGTGTAGCTCACATATATGTAATGACATACAGGGGCTAAGGAATAGAAGAAGACTCGTCAAGGGAGAAGCAGATTTGCGAGTTGGAAATGGAGCAAGGATTGCTGCTGTTGCCATTGGAACATATTTGCTAAAGCTCCCGACTGGACGTATCTTAGAACTGGATAATTATTATTTCGTTCCTTCGTTAATAAAGAACATTGTATCTATTTCATGTTTGAATGAAAAAGGTTATCATTTGACTTTTAGTAACAATTGTTGTTACATAACTTTGAATGGCGTTCTTTATGGGAATGGAACTTTGTGCAATGGCATCTACACGTTAGATTTATCCAGTGACGTTTTCAATATCGAAGTTAGCAACAAACGTACTCGAATAGATAATCGAATAGACTCCTACACTTGGCATTGCCGTCTTGGCCATGTAAGTAAGAAACGCATGACCGAATTGCACCGATGTGGAATTTTGGAATCATTTGAACCCGATTCATTTGATACATGCGAATCGTGCTTAAAAGGCAAGATGACCAAATTACCCTTTACCGGAAAAGGTAATCAAGTGGGAGAGTTGCTTGGTCTAATACATACCGATGTATGTGGACCAATGTCAACTCCTGCACAAGGAGGCTATAGCTACTTCATCACCTTTATCGATGATCACTCACGATTCGGGTACGTGTTCTTGATGAAACACAAATCTGAAGCTTTTGATAAATTCAAAGAGTTCAGAAATGAAGTAGAGAAACAACTTGGCAAATGTATTAAAATACTTCGATCCGATCGGGGTGGTGAATACTTAAGTCAAGAGTTTCAAGATTATCTAAGGGACAATGGGATATTATCCCAATGGACTCCGCCATATACACCACAGCATAATGGTGTATCTGAGAGGCGCAACCGAACCTTGATGGACATGGTTAGGTCAATGATGAATCATGCAACTCTTCCAAAATCCTTTTGGGGTTATGCACTTAAGACAGCTGTTTATTTATTAAACAGAGTCCCGACCAAGGTAGTCTCTACTACTCCATATGAGATTTGGAATAGTAAGAAACCTCACATAACTCACCTTAAGATATGGGGTTGTCCTGCTTACGTAAAGCGGGTTGTATCAGATAAATTGGATGCTAAGTCTGATAAATGTCTATTTATTGGATACCCTAAGGAAACGAAGGGTTACCAATTCTATCATCCCTTGGAACAAAAGGTGTTTGTTTCAAGGCATGCTGTATTTCTAGAAAAAGAATTTCGTTTACAAGAAAACAGTGGGAGTGGCTTTGAACTTGATAA
>JAGFNQ010003167.1:203845-345904 GCA_024364735.1 Boesenbergia rotunda | reverse complement strand
CTCGTCAAGGGAGAAGCGAATTTGCGAGTTGGAAATGGAGCAAAGATTGCTGCTGTTTCCATCGGAACATATTTGCTAAAGCTCCCTACTAGACTTGTCTTAGAATTGGATAATTGTTATTTTGCTCCTTCGTTAATAAAGAACATTGTATCTATTTCATGCTTGAATGAAAAGGGTTATCATTTAACTTTTAGTAACAATTCCTGTTACATAACATTAAATGGTGTTCTTTATGGGACCGGAACTTTATGTAATGGTATCTACACGTTAGATTTATCCGGTGACGTTTTAAATATCAAAGTTAGCAACAAACGTGCTCGAATAGATAATCAAATAGACTCCTATATGTGGCATTGTCGTCTTGGCCATGTAAGTAAGAAACGCATGACCAAATTACACTGATGTGCAATTTTGGAATCATTTGAACCCGGTTCATTTGATACATGCGAATCATGCTTAAAAGGCAAGATGACCAAATTACCCTTTTCCGGAAAAGGTAAACCAGTGGGAGAATTGCTTGGTCTAATACATACTGATGTATGTGGACCAATGTCAACTCTTGCACTAGGAGGCTATAGCTACTTCATTACCTTTATCGATGATCACTCACGATTCGGGTATGTGTTCTTAATGAAACACAAATCTGAAGCTTTTGAGAAATTCAAAGAGTTCAGAAGTGAAGTAGAGAAACAGCTTGGCAAAAATATTAAGATATTTCGATCCGATCGGGGTGGTGAATACTTAAGTCAAGAGTTTCAAGATTATCTTAGGGACAATGGGATATTGTCTCAATGGACTCCGTCATATACACCACAGCATAATGGTGTATCTGAGAGGCGTACCGAACCTTGATGGGCATGGTTAGATCTCTGATGAATCATGCAACTCTTCCAAAATCCTTTTGGGGCTATGCGCTAAAGATAGCTGTTTACTTACTAAACAGAGTCCCGACCAAGGTAGTCTCTACTACTCCATATGAGACGTGGAATAGTAAGAAACCTCATTTATCTCACCTAAAGATATGGGGTTGTCCTGCTTATGTAAAGCGGGCTGTATCAGACAAATTGGATGCTAAGTCTGATAAATGTCTATTTATTGGATACCCTAAGGAAATGAAAGGTTACCAATTCTATCATCCCTTGGAACAAAAGGTATTTGTTTCAAGGCATGCTGTATTTCTAGAAAAAGAATTTCTTTTACAACAAAACAGTGGGAGTAGCATTGAACTTGAAGAAGTTCAAGAAACTTCAATAGACATTACAGAGACACCTAGTCTAGACCCACAACCAATAACTCATAATGATGCCTATCAGTTGAACCTAAAACAACACCACTTCTTCGTAGGTCTGATAGGACACGCAATATTCCAGAGAGATATGGATTTCTCATAAGTGAATCGAACGACGTGTTACTCATTAACGATGACGAACCTATCAGTTATGAAGATGTTCTGAAAAATTCAGAAAGGGATAAATGGCTTGAAGCCATGAAGTCGGAAATGGATTCCATGTACAAAAATCAAGTATGGGACATGGTTAACCCAACTGAAGGGATTAAGCCCATAGGGTGCAAGTTGGTTTTCAAGAAGAAAACCGACATGGAAGGTAATGTTGTTACCTTTAAGGCTAGATTAGTGACAAAAGGATATCGTCAGAAATAAGGAATTGATTATGACGAAACCTATTCGCCAGTAGCTATGCTTAAATCAATTCGGTTGCTCCTGGCTATAGCAGCTCATTATGATTATGAGATATGGCAAATGGATGTGAAAACAGCTTTCCTTAATGGAAACCTGCTTGAAGATGTATACATGATACAACCTGAAGGTTTCACATCGGTTAATAAAATCAAAGTATGCAAGCTTCGACGATCCATATATGGACTAAAGCAAGCATCCAGGAGCTGGAACATCCGTTTTGATGAGACAATCAAAGAGTTTGATTTCTCACAAAATCCTGACGAACCTTGTGTGTACAAGAAGGTTAGTGGGAGTGCAGTCGTATTCCTAGTGTTATATGTCAATGACATATTACTTATAGGAAACGATATATCAGTCTTATAGTCAGTTAAAATTTGGTTGTCCAAAACTTTCTCCATGAAAGACCTGGGAGAAGCAACCTATATCCTTGGGATTAGAATCTATAGAGATAGATCAAAACGATTACTTAGTCTTTCGCAATCTACATATATAGACCGAGTGCTAGAAATTTTTAGCATGTCGGAATCCAAGAAAGCTTACCTTCCCATCGGGCATGGGATCAACCTTTCAAAGTCTATGTGTCCACGCATAGAAGACGAGAGGATTTACATGAATAAGATTCCTTATGCATCTGCGATAGGATCTATCATGTATGCTATGTTATGTACTAGGCCCGATGTATCGTATGCTCTGAGCGTCACAAGCAGATACCAGTCTGATCCATGAATGGATCATTGGGCGGCTGTCAAGATAATCCTCAAGTACTTAAGAAACACTAAGGATGTGTTCCTAATATATGGAGAAGGTGATATGGTAATACGTGGGTATACAGATGCCAGTTTCCAGACAGATAAGGATGACTCCAAATCTCAGTCCGGATACGTATTTATTTTGAATGGAGGCGCAATAAGTTGGAAGAGTTCCAAGCATGACACCGTAGCGGATTCTACCACGGAAACGGAATATATTGCAGCATCGGAAGCAACAAAGGAAGCAGTCTGGATCAAGAAGTTTGTCTCAAAACTTGGTGTGGTTCCAACCATTGATGAAGCAATATCGGTTTACTGCGACAACAATGGAGCTATTGCACAAGCGAAGGAACCAAGGTCTCATCAATGATCCAAACATGTGCTTCGCCGCTATCATCTGATCAGAGAGATTATAAGTAGGAATGATATACAAATTGAGAAAATTCCCACTGAAAGGAATTTAGCAAATCCTTTAACTAAGGCCTTGCCTTAAAGCAAGTTTGAGGGTCATGTTAGAGCCTATGGAATTGGGTATCGTAGCGATTGACATTAGGCCAAGTGGGAGTTTGTTAGTGATATGAGAGAAGTGTCCTAAGGCAATCGCCTTATGATTGTAATCATTTATTTTAATAAATGAATATTCACTATTTGAGTATACATGTTTTGTGTATTTGATTGAGATCTTAAACTCATTTACTGAATGTCCGCAATACAATTCACAGCATGAGAGAATTTGTGATGAATTCACAACGAGTGATTATCACAACATGTGCAATTGTGAAGTATTAAAATTGTCCCTAGTCGATGAATTGATAAATACGGACACTATCAATTCTGTTGAGACTAGCATGGGTTATTCTCTAATCAGCTGATTCTCATTGGCTGGTGACATTGAGATGTCCGGAGATAAACATGAATGCTAGTTAAGGGAACTAGTTCATTGGAGTGACTGGCTATAAAACTTCATATGGTAGTCTACATATAGATATGTCAGTGAAGTTCTTACTGCAACTTAAGTGCGATGTTCCTTTGACTTGCGGTGTTCAAGTCATCTTGGTCAAGGAGACTTGTACTTTGACATCTTAAGCAAGCATCTCCAAGGAGGTGTGGACCCAGGATGATTGGGTATAAGCCGAAGTGCCCGAAGATGTTTGAACAGCCTACAAAGGATTCACCACTCCTTGCGAGGAGATGTATACCCGAGGCCTATCGTCGGATTGTTACTCGAAGCCTCTGGCCAGAGCATGACATGTTCAGAGTATGAATCTCTTAAATACATGAGAGTAATTAGAATCCGTAGGACGAGAAAACGTTACTTGGGCTAGGTGTGACATAGTCAACCTAGTGGGGACTGACACACATAGACCATGTCCTGAACCAAGTGGGTATAAGATGGTGAAGGGAATGGGGCACGATTCATTATAGCTGCTGAAGGGTTTCAGAATTGTTTCTGAGGTCAACCGTTGATCTTTCGATTAATTGGGGATCATGATGTACTACTAGGTGCCACTCATGATCGTTCTATAATTAATTGATTAATTATAGACGGCCAACATAAATCGAAAGTCTATTTATTCATACGTACTACGAGTAATCCGAGGGATTTAAAACGAGTTAAAAATTAGATTTTCCAATCAAGAGAGATTAGGTTTGGTTGAGCCAAACGATAAGTCGAATCTGAATTTTCAGAGACGCATCGGAAGCGTAAAATGGCTAAGTCTTTTGAAGGCTTAATAGATGAATTAAATAAGTTTAATTCATTGGGGCTTGGCTTGGATGGGCTGGCCAAAGAGGGCCTCCATCCTCTTTGCTTGACTGGCCACAATAAAGGGAGAGAACCAAGTTTTTGGTTCAATTTATAAAATAAACCAAGTGTGGTATGTTTTATAAAATTATGGATGATATAAATTTTTATATAATAAACCAAGGTTTGGTTTATTTTTCATGGAAATTAAAATGAACCATGGATTGGTTTATTTTATAAAATCAATCATGGATTGATTTACCATGATAAGGAAATTTATTCCATAGGAGAGAAGAGACTTGATTGATTTTTTATCATGAATTAAAATATGATTTTAACCATGATATAAAATCAAACTTGGCATGATGGAATAAGTTATTCCATATTTGAGATGCTTGATGGTTGAGAGGCCACTATATAAAGGACCCAAGGCAAGGCTTGGGTAATAATCATGGAGATGAAGGCATAGGCTCTCTCCCTCTCTTTCTCTCCTTCTCTTCTCCCCTTCTTGCTGTGCGCCAACCAGCCCCAAGAAGGAGCACCAGCCGGCCATCCTTTTGTGGTTAGTCTTCCGACTTCTCTCTTGGTTTTTCTCGTCGCGTTCTCGGAGAATCTAGTAGTTCTCAAGAACACAAAACTCATGGCTTTGCGAAGTCATCCCGAAGATACTCGGCGTGGATGCGAATAGAGGTGGAGCTTCCAAGGGACGCTTACGGTTAGATCTCGTCCCTTCCTTCGAGTTACGCGCGGTAATACTTAAATTAGTTTATGTTTCTGCAAAATTTTAAATATATGATCATGTCTACACAAGATAAAATTGCATGCTTAGATGTGTGGTTAAATAATTTAGAGAAATTATTTACGCTAAATTTTTCGCTGCACGTAATTAATTTTGAAATTACGAACCCGCATCCATGTCAACATGCACCCGGTCCCAACACAAGATGGAGTCTTGGTAACGTAAGTCCAAATGGTTATTAGCATTATTTTTGCTATTTGTTTTTCCTAACTTAAACGTATTGCCAAACATCAAAAAGGGGGAGATTGTTGGGGCAATCTATGGTCCGGAGTGACCATATGTTTTGATGATTGGGCAAAGGGTTTATGTTAGGTCTACCCTTGTGTTTTGATATGTGTATTGGAGTGTGTAGGTTTGTAGGATACACATAGACTTAGTTGGACGGCTTCGGGTATGGTGAAGGGTGGCATGAAGGCAAGCCGTGGGCTTGTGTATACCCAAGGGACCATGGATAGCAGGGATGATAAGCCGAGGGACACGAACTTCGAGGCGTACATGAAGGATGGCATGGAGGCAAGCTGGAAGCTTGTGTGCGCATCTGAAGGACGAGGGCCAAAGACGAAGAGGGTGTGAAGGCAATAGATCGAGGCTGTTGGTGAAGAGTCAGCTAAGTTGTGAGGGTTCGAGTGCTGAGGGAATATACTCGAGAAATCCTAGGGATCGAGTGCAGAGAGAATTGTACTCGGGAAGGAAAAAACCTAGGTAGCAGTCGACTGGTAAACCTCACAGAAAGATCAGTCGACTGCCCTTGGGGCAGTCAACTGGTAGTGGCTGAGAATTCGAACGTTGGGCTTGCAACGGTCGAATTTGTGTGGGGGCAGTCGACTACCCTTGGTAGCGGCCAAAATAGAAGTGAGCTCTATTTAAAAGGGTTTCATTTTGGCTAAGACTCTTAACGAATTTGGCTTTGGTTAAAGGACAAATAGTAGTCTAAGAGCTCAGAAGTGTGTCCAGGATTGTGGCGAGGTTTCTCCACCCACAAGGAGCTACACGAGCTAGCCGGAGGGCATCCGGGGAGTGATCCACTGAAGGATCAAGGGATCGTGTACCTTATGGACAGCAGTGGAGTAGGAGCGTCATCTCCGAACCACATAAATGATGGAGTTAGCGTTTGTTTGTTTTCATTGTTATTGTTTCCGCTTGCGCAAGCTAACATCGTAGGTAGAGAATCGAAAGAAACTATTCACCCCCTCCCCCCCTCTAGCTCAATGTCATGATCTAACAAACTAGGTCGTGAGGGTTCGAGTGCTGAGGGAAGTGTACTCGGGAAATCCTAGGGTTCGAGTACTGAGAGAAATGTACTCGGGAAGGGGAAACCTTAGGTGTGGAAGTGGACCAGTCAACTAGTGCTTGGGCAGTCGACTAGTAAAGACCATAGAAATATCAGTCGACTGGTACTAGACCAGTCGACTTATGACACTTGGAAATTTGAACGTTAGGCTGTAACGGTCGAGTCTAAGTGGGACCAGTCGACTGGTAGTGGTCTTCTCAGCCTCGAGCTCTATTTAAGGGAGCTCGTTTAAGGCTGTTTCTTCTTGGCGAAACTTGCTTGGTTAAAGCTTATTAGTAGCCTATATTGCTCAAGGATTGTCCAAGGTCTGTGGCGAGGTTTCTCCACCCACAAGGAGCGACAAGAGCTAGCCGGAGGTGCTCCGGGGAATCATCCACCAAATGATAGGGATCATCCACCTTACGGGCAGCCGTGGAGTAGGAGTGTCATCTCTGAACCACGTAGATCGGTTTGTGTTAGCATTATTTTAGTTTTTATTTAGTATTTCCGCTTGCGCATGCTAACGTTGTAGGAAGAAAATCGAAAGAAAGATATTCACCCCCCTCTAGCTTGACGGTAAGATCCTAACAGTTAAGAGGATAAATAATATAACCATAGAGACTTGATGTGGATTATACAAATTTGGAGGGTTAAACGGCAAAAACCCTTACCCTAAGGGTAAGGGCTGGATTTTGAAAAGTTGAGGGACTTTTCTACAAAAAGGCCCCCACATATAAACCCTTTTCTTCCTCTCCCCTGTGTCACGCGCCCTAGCCTGCAGCCGAACGCCTCGACACTCCTCTCCTCTCCCGTACTTCTTCGCCGCAGCCACAATCTCACGCGAGCACATCTCCATCGACCCTCATTTCCTTCCGACACTCTCTTCTTCCCTCCCATCGCCAAACCTCCGATGGTGAATCTAGCCACGGGTTGAGGGGGAGGCGAGCTCTACTCTTCTTCGATGACACCTGAGGATCTCACCTCCCCTCCAATCGTCACCCTTGAACAACACCCTTTCCCCCTTGGACTAGCGTTACCTTGAGTTCGGGGAGATAAGAGGTTATCGAGCCCTTTTCTGTTGGTTGCTGACACTGCAAATTGTTAACTAATGCTTTGTCCTGAAGGGGGCCGAGGCTAGCTGGGAAGCATCACAGAGTGGTTGGAGTTAGGGTTCTAGTAGTTGACTCCGGCCATAGAATGGTGAGCTAACTCGTTTTCTCCCGTTTATGTGCCTACCCGATCACCACAAGAGTGGTTAGTGTATGATGAGCCCTAATTCGCTTTGAATACAGGCTCTCCTCTGAGCTTCTGGCGGATTGGAGTCTAATTGGGCTCCTAGGGCAGTTCTGAACTCGAGTCGTGTAATCCTCCATTTTTCTCAGATTCTGGACTTCTTCCGACCTGGTACTGAGAGGTTCCACAACTAGTAATTAGCATATGAATCCTTAGCTGTTCTTTTCCCCCAATTCGATGGAGCTTTTGTAATTTAAATTTCTATTTAGATTGGTTTAATGAATAGGGGGCTGAATCCGAATTTGATGAGGTTTCAAGCTTGATTGAAGTTTTTAATTTGTTTTGTAATTAGTAGGATTGCATTAGGACTTTGGGTTGAAACATGCAGTTGGCAGCACCTTAATTATGCTTGTCGTGAGCACCACTTGGAGATGGAAGAGGGTTGTTTGTGGTATCTTTGATGTGATGTGTTCTCTTTGAGTAGGAAACCCAATGCCGTGAGCCACCATGAAGGTAGGGTTTTAGTATTGTTATTTGGTCTTGGAACGTTGATGGCTAATGATGTGAGCTTCTTGAGGTTGATTTCCTTTCAAAATTGTAGTGAGCTCTAGATTTATCATTAGTGTGGATTTTGGTGTAGAAAACTGATACGAGGATTATATGGATTTTGTTATGCCCTAGTGAGCCTTACTTTACGATTTGGCGTTGTTGGGATTAGTATTCATGTTAGTTCCCTAGGTTTAATTTGAGATTAAACCTAATAACCTAAGCTTGATAATTCAAGTTCCGAAAACCTAACATGAATCTAATCTAGGTAACTTGGGATAATTAGGGACTACTCATTTAATTGTGATTAATTAAATGAAATACGATAATTAGGACGATCCTAATTTCTTGAGATAGCTCGTTTAGCTATAAATTATATATTATTGTAGCTAAACATTATGCCTTTGATACAGGGCATTGATTAGGTTTATATTGCTGATTATCGGATGGGAGGTTCTTTTCTGATACGAGCATCTCTCTTTTGAGGCGGGTACTTCTTGCTTGTCTCTTTAGAACCGTTTACCTTATACATGACTATTTTATTGCAGTAGGATATTTTTACCTTAAATTTGCTCCTGTTGTTTTCTTGCTTGATACTTACTGTTTGACCATTGAGATTATCCAAAATTTATGTCTATACAGTCTCGTATTTGATATTCTTACTCTGTATGATACATACATGTGTAGGTGTACATAAGAGTAGTGGCATTTACCTAGTATCGATCGACTGTAGATGTACTTGGCATTTATACCTGATTATATAATTATTAAGGTCACGATACATGATGCATGCTTGCGTAGATTATATTGTGGTATAGATGAATATTGGGAGGGTTTACAAGTATTAGAGTCGTGCACCATCGTTGCATTATTACTTGCTAGCGATCATCGATTCCTATGTAGTCTGAGCCCATCATCAGTTACATTAGGATATGCACACACATCCACTCAGGAGTTAGTGGCTATCATAGAGTGTGTGCATTTTCCCTATATTGCTCTGCTCGACCACTTTTGGATTGTGGTTCGAGTGCGTAGTAGCAGCCAGGGATCCTTTCTCGTCCTGAGACACGAGAAGATGAGAACGAGACTCCCCCATTGCCTGGGGTAGGAAGGTGTCTTCCATCAGCATCCTGTCCACTCGGTCACTCAAGAGCAGTGATAGTAGAGTACATACAGTTGTCACAGCCCTACCCACTCACCCGTTCATTTACGATAGGTGAACGGTGGACTGACTGGTATCAGGAGTGACACATGTCATTGCACCATGTGCATATGTTGCGTCGCGCATTGTTTATGCTTGCTGCATTTTATTGCTACATTTTGGATGACATGCACATACAAGAAACATGTATACTTTGGATTATATGTTGTACTGGTTCTATAGGGGTTGATTTCATCACCCTGCAGGATATATGGATTCTGGTATGTATATATACTTTTTCAGCACTTATGCATATTCTTATATTCCTTAGAGACTGTATCATGTTGTTCCTTTATAGCTTTTACAACTATTTATATTGTCGTGCATAACTATTTCTATACCCCCGGAATCCGATTAGACTCACCACCCTTCACCAAATTTTTGTTTTCAGGTCGACATCTGTCAGGGGAGCCCGGGTTGCCAATCCCATGATCATGACGACGTCCATTTCTAGTTTTTCATTTTTCTTTCGGATTTACGCATGTTGTATTTCATACACTGTACTGATTTGTCGTGGACTTGTAGTTGTGTAGTTTCTTTCATGGATTATACTTTTGAGTCCTATGTTGGACTATGTGTGTTATGGTTTCGCTGCGCACCTGCCCAGTTGGCAGCTTAGGTATGTTCGCATTTTGGATTTATAGTTATGGATGTCTTACATTATATAATATGTTTTGATTTTCAGGCGTGAGGCCAAAGATATACTGCGTGTGTTGTATGCATGTGTAAATTTTCCGTCGGAAAAGAGAGATATTGTCCGATTTTATATTGGACCAGCGGCTCCTTTGGTCTTGGGGCGTGACCAAAATGCTAATTTATACTGACAACACTTGCAAAAGAAAACGAGGGCATTTCGTTATCGGAGCAGTGTGTCGTCGATCTTGGACAGTTTCAGCGTAGCGAATTTGAGCATAGAGAGCTAGAAACTTGATTGCAGTTGTTTCAAGTGCTTGTAAATCATTTCAATTAATTGTTGAGACTAAGGCAATTAGGATGGTTTCTATTCTAAGGTAGTGAAAGCGCACTTGATCAGATCTCCTTCGTTATAGGCGGAGTAGCCTCTTACAGACTTTGAACAACACAAAACAAGACTAGAAAAATTGAGTACCATTGTGTTGATATTGACTTGTGATCTGAGGTGACTCAGATGGATAAACTTTTATCCATGAAGCCGATGGTAAATTATTGATAAAACATGGCTCGAGCTATCTCAGTTCTGATATGAGGTGCCTTAGTTCTGATCTAAGACGCCTTAGGTTCAAATTGAGGCGCCTCAGCTTTGTATTTGACCAAAGCTACTGCATTGCAGTTGAGGCTCCTCACTCAACATCTGAGGCACCTTTTGCTAGTCAAAGTCAAAGTCAACATCCATGTTGACTTTGACATTTTTATCTTTCTTCCGCTTGGGTGATTTTTGGCCAACTAGAGTTAGGTTCACCCGAATCCGACTCTGGCCTTTCACCTCGAACGAGCTTCCTCCCTGGCTTCTTGACCCTCGGACGCCACGCACACCCTTCTCTCTCCAGCGATGTACTCTTTCGCAGTCTTCGCATCCCTCGGATGCCCCGAGCCCTTCAACTCCCTTCCCCTGCCATGCTTCTCATCTGTTGCATCTTTCCTAAGCTCCTGCATACTTAGACACAAGAATCAAAATAGTTCAGGTCCCAACTTGACTTGGATAATTATATCAAAACCAACCTAGGATACTTGCAATATCCTCCTTTTGATGTGCATTAACCCAAGTTACGTTAGTATAATCAAATAAGAAAATAACATTGTTTATTTAAAACAATTATAGTCATTTAGCATAATAAATAATGCAATTAAACTTCAAAATATAACCAAATTGACCTCCCCCTTAAATTATACTTCAATACTCTCCCCTTTGATCACATCAAAAAAATAAGGTCTAAGGCATTTTTAAGAAAACAAAACTTATTAAGGGGGAAAAATAATTTAGAATATTTTTAAAAGATTGATGAATTTTGAAATATTTTAAAAATTATCATTTAACTCCAGAAAATTTTGACAATTTTTGTAAGCATCTAAAATATAGCGTACAAATCCAAAAAAAATAAAAAAAAAATTAACTTTCTGAGTGATTATAAATTTTAAAAAAATATTTTCATATAAAAATTCATCAAAAAATTATTTTACTAATAGAAAAATTGCAAAATTTTTGTCAAAGTGTAAAATCAATGAATTCAATGGTATAAAAAATTTTACATTAAAATAAATTTTTTGAGATAAAAAATAATGATTTTAATCACAAAACATAATTTTCGATAAAAAATAATTTTAAAATTAGATATTTACCTCAAAATATTTTGCTAATTTTTTAAAATGGACAAAATATAATGTTCAAATCTTGGAAATCAAACTTTCTAAAAATACTTTTATAATTATTTTTAAAATTAAAAAGTCAATTTTTCAATAATAAAATCATGGAAATTCTGTAAGTACCTCAAGTTGATTTTGATGTAGTCAACTGAGTCATGTTAGGTTTTGTTGTATTTTAATCCTTGTAGCTAAGTGTGCAGGAGCTTAGGAGCATATGAAGTCCAGCGGAAGGTGCAATGGATGAGAAGGATGACACGAGTAGGGAGCCGACGGGCTCGATGCATTCGATGAACGCGGAGTTCTGCGGAAGAGTACGCGGTGGAGTAAGAAGGATGTACGCGGTGTTTGAGGGATGAGAAGCCAGAGGAAAGCATGCTCGAGGAGATGTCCGGAGGAGAGTTCGGGTGAGCCCAACTCCGGAAGGTCCGAAATCTCCCAAGAAGTACCACGGAAAGTTGGTCAGCATTGGGTTGACTCAAACCCACTTCGGCGCCCTTGAATGAGGGTGCCCTTATGCACTCGGGTTCCCCTATTCCTGGGCACCCTAGTGCATATAGGCACCCGAGAAGGAATTTTATCCACAGAAAGTTGTTTGTGTTCGTCGTGTAGCGGATAAACTTCGAAGCCATGTGTCGGGTGCCCTCAAGCACTCGGGCACCCTTGTTGTGCCACGTCAGCATTCAGATAAAATTTTTCGGGGCTATAAATAAGCCCCCATAACTCACATCCAAATCATCAAGCATTGTGAATGCATTCTGTCACGCCTCGAGACCTAGGAGTCGCTGATCCAATAGAAAATCGGACATCACCTCCCCTGTCCGGCGGACAATTTACACATACATACAATATCTATGACACAACCACGCAGTTTAAATGGGCCTCAGGCCTCAAATCCAAACAGAACAGCATATATATATGATAATATAATCATAGTTCCAAACCACGAACTTACCTGAGCTGCCAGGGGTAGTAACGAAGCAAAACCGCACACATAGTCCAACATAGGACTCAAAAGTAAAATCCCATAAAGAAAGACAAGTACTACAAGTCCACGAAAATCCAATGCAACGGAATAAAACATAATATGGTAAAAAAAAAAACAGAACATAACGCATAAAAACCAAATCAGGCGTAGTAGCAAGCACGGGACTGGCGACTCGGACCCTCCTGGCGGATATCAACCTGAAATCAAAAAGTATGGCAATGGTGTGAGTCCATAAACTCAGCGAATACCCCGCAGATATGCATAGTACGTTATAATAACGATAAGGATCTACGCTGATATAGTCTCATAGGAATAATAGACAAGGGTATATACTAAAGACACTGAATAAAGGTACATACCAGAATCCATCTATCCTGCAGAGGGTGAAATATAATCCCTATGGAACAAGTACAACATATAATCCAAGGTAAACAAGTCTCCAGTATATGCATGTTAATCATGTGTAGAAATCAAATGCAGCAAACAATGCACGATGTAAAATATGAACATGGTGCAATGATATGTGTCACCCCTGACACCAGTCAAATCATCGCCCACCTGTCATAAATGGACGTCCGAAAGGGTAGTGCTATGACAACTGTACGCACCCCACTATCACTGCTCCTGAGTGACCGAGTGGATAGGATGCTGACGGAGGTCTCTCTCCTACCCCAAATAATGGGGGAGTCTAGCTCTTATCTTCTCGTGTCTCAGGACGAGAAGGGATCCCTGGCTGCTACCACGCACCGGAACCACCCTCCAAATAGTGATCGTGCGGAGCAATACAGGGCAAATGCACACACCCTATGGTAGCCACTACCCCTGAGTGGATGTGTGTGCATATCCTCATGTAACTGACGATGGGCTCAGACTACATAGGAGCCGATGATCGTCAGCATGCAATAATGTAAGGATGGTGCATGACCCAAACACATATACACCCACCAAGTCCTCAACTAACACCTCCATATGCTAGGTATAGGTCTGAATCCTATATTATGGAACACAAGTAACCTACTAGGTATACTAAAAAAGTAACCAGTGATCTATCAATGTCAAAATGCAAGAGGGAACATATCTCTACATCTATGGACATATATGTATATATATATACATGGCAACTATTGAGACTGTACGAAGCTAAACGGGAGATAACCTCAAGGATAAGCAACATATATCAAATGCAGGTATACTAAGGCAGATATAGCATACAATCTTACTGTTATCTATAACAAACCATGCATAGCAATATGACAATATATAAAAGATAAGTCAAAGGGTACCCGCCTCCGATGAAGCTCGTATCAGTAGAGAATCCATGCCTAGATATCCAAATCGAAATCAATCAATGCCCTGTGCCATGATATACAACTTAGCAACTTATACAAGTAACAACTAGCCAAACTAAATTCTAAGCTTAAATTAGGATTAAGTTCCAATTAACCTCATTCCTTGAGTTCATTTAGTGTTAATCCCACATTAACCCTAAAAGATCTCTTCCCTTCACTGCTTTGGCCCATTCTCACTCCAATCAAGTCAGCCATACCCTAACCATACCAACCCAAACTATGTAATGGTTTCAATTCTGTTAAAGCTAATCCAAAATCCCCTTAGGTTCAATTACACTAGGTTTCTAACTGGGTAGCTCCTTAACTGAGCTAGCTACAACCAATACCTATTCCCAAAGATAAAATGATTCTATCATGATTAATCCAAGAAGTAGAAATCTGATATTGCAAGGGAATCAACACAAGTATCCTCTACCCATGCTAATCCCTACACAAAGGCATCTCACGACATAACAGGGAATCAAAAGATCAAGGCTAGCAACACTATGCTCAATCAAAACATTGCTCCCTCAATCCATAGCCTAATAAACTCCAAACCATTGGTACATGGCAGAACACCAACACACTAAGAGACTAAGCTATAACTTAATCTAAAACAAAATTAAAACCTAATTCATCATAGTGAATGCTACCACCAATCTGGAAACTGATAAAAAGTAAGCTAACATCAAATTCATCCATGCTAATTGCTAACCAAACCACTCTTACCTAAGATGGTAGCAACGTCAACCTCTCGTGCAGATCCAAGCTTCCTCAAATCGATTGCCACAAGGAGACAACCCAATAGGACACGAATTCGAGCTTTGTCCTTGGTGCTCAATGACACACTCTCTTGCTAGAAAGCAAGGGCTGCTAAGTTGGATCGATTGGCCCTCATCGATCAGTGATGGTTTCCTATAGCAACAACGGATGGGAAGATTGGGAAATCAAAGACAACACAACCCAAATTCATCTCGCACTTACCAGTGGCCGAAGCTGTATGATGAAGATCGGGTCCGTCGAGGGTGCGATGCTCAATCGATTAAGGGAGAGTGGCAGTGGCGCACAGAGAGATCCTCGCTCTCGTTCTTGGTCGGGGAGGGCTGACGACATCAGCTTGTTGGCGTAATCGCGAGGTGAGCAGTGGCGTCGCTGTGGGCGAAGAAGGGAGGAAGAGATTGGGGTGGCTGCGACTAGGGCACGCGAAGAGGAAAGCATCGGGGGTATCGGCTTTGGCTGCGGCGTCTACGAATAAAGAGGAGGAAGGGAGAATAGATAGGGTCTCGGCCGATTAAAACCTAGGTTTAGATTTTAATCGAATATATATATATATATATATACATATTAAACTTCTCCTCCAATAAATCGGATAACCTAATTATATTCATTTATTTATCCGATTTATCCTCGTAAATTCCACCAAGGTTCAGTAATATTTCAAAAAACAATTCCTGTAATATTTTACAAGGTTATTTCTTGATTTAAACTTTAGCATTACTTCCCATATTTTACACATTCTCTTCTGTTTTCCATTATTTTTCTGAGCTTTATATCATGTAAGAGGCTTCTCCAATCAAAGGAGTTATTTAGGAGATTTGCGCTTTATTTTGCCTTAGATTAGCATCCCCTTGGTTGCAAACCAAGTAAATCTATTTGCCTCTTTCTTTTCTATTTTGTTTTCTATATGTTAATGTTTTTTTGTTTGAACTAACTTTTATCTTTGTTTAACAAAAACAAAATAGAATTTTAGTTTTCAGGTGCAATTCACCCCCTCTTGCTGCCCGCATGATCGCCTTCAATTGGTATCTGAGTGAAGTTGCTCCAGAAGGACTAATTGTCGTCTGAATCAATTAACAAAATGGTCGGACCGGTCATCTATCTGCCAATGTTCGAAGGGGAGTTCGCGAGTTGGAAATGAAAAATGTAGGTATTTTACAAAACAAGTTTTAAATTACTGTTAATCATGAAAAATAATTGTGTAGCTCCCAAGGATACCGACGACAAACCTATAGACGAAAGCTTGTTGACTAAGAAGGAGCAGGCGGACTTTGTGGCAATTTGGAAAGCAGAGTTCTATTTGCTGACAGTACTACCTGCACAAGAAGTCAACCGAATCGGGAACTACCCATCTATAAAGGAACTTTGGGAAAAGTTCTTGGAACTTCACGAAGTACCTCCGAAGCCAAACTAGCAAAAAGAGACTTACTTTGGAATCAACTCATCAACCTCTAACAGAAAAAAAAAAACTCATCAACCTCTAACTGGAAGAAGGAGAGTTAGTAGCTTAACTACATGCAAAACTTAAGGAGCTAATCATGGAACTTAACAACCTCGGAGAGTTGGTAAGTAATCGGTACGCTCAAAGGTACGCATTAAACGCCTTCCCGAGGACCCCAAACTGGGCTTCTATAGTAGATGCCTACTACATCTCTAAGGATCTTGAGGTAAGTACCTTAGAGCAACTCTTTTCAACTTTAAAATTTCACGAATCTCGATGTGCAGGAAAGAGTAAAACGGACAACATCATCCTAAGCAAGAGGAAGATCCAACATGAAGAGGAATCTTCAAAAGATGAAGAAAACACAGCGTACATGGTAAGGAAGTTGTCTAAATATTTCAAAGCTAAAAAATTTAATAAAATACAGGGTAAGAAGCAAATGAAGATCCGCTGCTATAACTGTAATGAAGAGGGACACATGAAGGAAAGCTGCCCCAAATTGAAGAACAATGAAAAAGGAGCAACAAAGTCAAAAATCCACAACCCAAAGGCAACATGGGATGAGTCCTCATCAGAAGATTCAGATCTCGAGGAATACGTCGGACTTACACTAATGGCTTCACACCAAGAAGAAGAGAGCATCGATGATGGGGGAGCCACGTCAAAGGATAACAGTGACGAAGGGGGAGCTTTAGACTTCAAAAGAGATATGGTAAGTGATGTATGTTTTCTACCTCCTGAATAACTCTATTCAGGTATACAGGCTATGTTGAAGTTTATCTGGAAATTAAAAAATAAAAATACAGACTTAAAAAAATAACTAGCATCTGCATGCCCACTAGAAATATTTGATAAGTTAAAATTTGAAAATGAAATTTGAAGGTTCAAATTGAAAAATTGAAAAAACAACCATGCATACTCAAATTAATTTCAAAATTCAAAAATTAAATATTTTGGAAAACGTAATTGGTATCTTAAATTTCACAAGGGTTAAATTATAAGAATTTCTAGGACATACATTCCATCTAAATTTTTGATTAATCCTGTAGGAAAGAATTTATATTGGATCCCAAAATCGATATTGAACTATTAGATATTATTTATTATTTATTTATCATTAAATTCTTTAGTTATAGTTTTGTTAAATATTTTTGGGATAACTGCTGCAAGAAAAATTAATTTAATATTTTTTAATAATTGAGTCTATTGTGCACTATCTACAATTTCTTTTCAAAATTTTTAATAGATAAATAGATTTATTATGATTTTTAATTCAAAAATAAGTTTTTAAATTTTAAAAATACTTTAAAAATTAACAGATAAATGTCTCCCACTGCAACAGCAGCCATCTCCGTAGCATTGCCCATGTAGACGACGATTTCCCCATCAGCTAGCCGTCAGGTTTCTTGGAACCCCTGTAGAGTATTGCAGACTTGATCAGTGGCTCCCGTATCTATGCACCAGGTACTGGTGGATAGCACCGCTAAATATGTTTCAACGACTAAGCACGAAGAAATATCTTTGTCTTGACGACGGGAACAGTTCGCCTTCCAGTGTCCAGTTTGCTTACACGTGAAGCACTTGCCTCTCGGCTTCTTCATGCCAGTCCGAGGTCCCTGTGATGCAGCTGCCTTCTTGTACCCACCTTGTTTCTTCTACTTCCTGCCTTTCGGCACAGAAGTAGAAACCTTCTAAGTAACTAAGGCCTAAGAACTTTGACGAAAAAGGCCCTCTACCGCCTGGAGTTCTCCCAGCAGTTCCCCCAACGTATATTCACATTTGTTCGTATTGTAATTGAGCCAGAACTGCTCAAAACTCCTAGGCAGAGATTGGAGTATGATGTCGACCTGGGTTTCCCCGTCGATCTACGCTCCAAGGGCCTCAATCTCATTGAGGTGGGTCATCATCTTAAGGACATGATCCCTTACGGGTGTCCCTTCGACCATGGTAGTCGCTATCAAGCTCTTCATCACAGTGCCCGAAGAGCTCCTTGAGGTTCAGCATCATATCATAAGCAGTGGGCATGGCCTGATGTTGATGTTGCAATACATTCGACATAGATGCCAGAATGTAGCACCGTGCCATCTCATCTGCCTTGACCCACTTCTTAAAGTTCTCCCTCTGCTCTTCACTAGAGTTCTCGCCAGGCTTCTCAGGACACTCCTCAACGAGTACATATTTGTACTCTTCAGCAGTAAGGATAATGTCTAGGTTTCTTTTCCAGTCTATGTAATTGGGTCCAGTAAGCTTGTTTTCCTTAAGTATGGTCGCTAGTGGGTTAAAAGTCATTTTGAAAACTACCTGAGAATCACAACAATCATAACTTTAGTTTTCAAAAATAAATTGATTCCTCAAACAATAGATTTTTGAAATCAACCAACACCTCAAACACCGAGAATTTGCATGCCACGTTAGTGTGGACGTATACGAATTCTACATTTATTAGAGGAGGTTTTACCCATTAATCTTATTATCTTGTCAACCTAACTTTTTGACAAATAAGACTAATAGTTGGTTCACTTCGGCCCTACAAATAATAGCAATGGCTCCGTTGGGGAGGATACTAATATTTGCATCTCAGTGTTTACCATTACACGACTCTAAGAAAATTATTTCCGATTATGTGTCTTTCGTTAGGGAAAATCAAATGGTCTTCAATAATTTTCTATAATATTTTCTAACCCAGTGATCCGCAGAACAAGCCTATCCGTTGTGGAGGAAGGCACTTAGAGCCGACGCGCGGGCTTGTTCACATCACTTGTCATATTGTAATGGAGGTCATGGGACCCTTAGGGTCCCTCTCCCACTTAGTTATTTAATTTGAGGAATTTTACATGCACACACATGACAAGCACATAAACCAACATAATAAAATAGAAAAATCCTAGATTTTTCAACTATCATATCCTTGGTCTCCAATGTGCCTCCAGTCGTGTCGTCACCTCGTCCGCTCCTCCCTACACCATGCGCAAGCCACCATTGAAGGGATCTCCATGCCGATATGACTAGCTAATTATTTACATTCATCTATCCTATACTCCACGAAGGAGTGTACGTAAAATCTAGATAGAAAGTAAACAACAAGCTCGGCTAAACATGTGCCGTATTTAATTACAAAAATTAAATACCTATCTAGCCTCGTCAACCCCGAGGATTTAATTAATTACAAAAATTGCACAATCAATCACACACAACTATTATTTTGACCATGATAAGTTGGAATCTAGTGCCTACAACAAAGAGTTAGCCTACGCACATCCATATATCATCCAGCAAAAATAATATATATGATAATGTACAAGTAATTAACCGAATCCTAAACACACAAAACTGGAAACCTCAGCTCTGATACCAATTGATGGGTATGGCTTGGCGGGTTTCCTAAGCGAATACTTGGTCGTCCTTGAGAGACCTCTCTATGTCTACGGATTAAAAATTAATCCGAATGGAGGCCTATCTCCAAAACGACCATCTCGTCATCGTATCGATCGATTCGAATTAAAACTTGGCCAATCTCAACGATCGAGCCTTGTAATTCGCCTAACCAATCGACCGCGAAAAAGACGACGAGTGGGTAGCCGGTTTTTGTGTTTATTATCGGGATCCAATTAATTAATTATTTACCATGGTTATCAAATAATCAAAACCATAATAATTAATTAACACATATAAAATGATAAGACTAAAACAAAGGAGCCAAGAAAGAATTTTATACCTTCCTTTACCTCGTAGCCTTCTACCTTAAGTCCCTTCCCTCATGGACGTCATGTGGGCGACGAGCTACCAAGATCCAGAATCACCATGGAGCTTCTATCTTCTTCCTAGCTTGGACGAAACCCTAGGACTTCTTCTTCCACTTGCCGCCGGCCCAAAACCTAGGTTTTGGCCACCGCCGCCGCCCCTCCTCCTCGCTCCCAGCACACGCACGGTGAAGAGAAAGGGAAGAGCAAGATGATGAAGAAAGAATAGAAGAAGAAGAAGAGATGAACTCTTCTCCACAATCCAAACAAACTCCCTAATCTCCTTCTTCCTTCTCCCTACCGCCGGCCAACTTCAAGGGTGAAGAAGCGCTGCCGAAGATGCCTTTCCCTCCTATCAAGCCCATGTGCACCCTTAGAGGAAGACAAAGCCCTTCCTTCACCTCCATCGAGACCCTTCTTCACCTTAGTGTCGGCGCCCACAACCTGACCTAGGAAAAGAAGATGAGAGAAAATAGGGAGAGGCTCTAGGGATCTCTTGTGTGGATTAACTCCTTAGTTTCATGACTCCATGGGGTATATATAGGGCTAAGGTAGGGACCAAGAGGAGGAGTAGGGTCTTGGCCCACTAATGGATCTAAAACCGATCCATTAATGAAGATCTATTCCACTAAAGGATCTCCATTGAACTTCCTCACCAACCCCCATATTTTCATATGAGATCTACCTATTATGAGTACATCCGTCTCCCCGTGTTTAAGATATCGTATGCCCGTCGATTAATTTAAATTACTAATAATTTTAATTAATCAACTTCTAACTCCTTGACTAGTACCACTCAACCTTATCATCATGTTGGATCAAATCTACCTGCAAGGTTTAACATGATGAACCTTATGAGCTCATCAAGGGGGCATCATCATCCTGACTCACTAGGACACGAATTCTGTCAATAATTAACGACACACCATATAATTAATATTAGTTCCCAACTTACTGAGCCTATCGATTTAGCAGAATAAATCTCGCCCATTGGTAAATCAAAGAAATAAAATATTAACTATACGTGCCCGTTATTATATCGGGATTTAGAGATTGTACTCCATAATAATTCGAGGTTCAATCCAATTATTAAGTCAGTACAAATTGGACGACCTCTATTTGGTCCTGCTCAATGCACACAAAGCATATTAGTGTAATTCTATGGTCAAGATAAACCACATCTAATTACACTACAATCATCCCGATAGTTTGTTCAACTCTATCTCAATTGTGTGCCTCTACTTATACAATGCAAGGGACTGACAACATGATCTTTTGTGTGTAACCACACACCATATTTTCTACAATGCAAAGTATCAGACTTTTATGTATATACTAATATAAATATGCATCTGTGTTGTTGTTATTCTCTTTCAAAATGTAGATGATCATATATAAAAAGAACAAGTCTTTTAGTATGCATCTAACAATATGTTGTTAATATAACTGACCATGATGAATTTTACTATCCTTAACTTTCAAATAGTTGAAATTCATCTACAGAAAGTCTCAGTCTTATATTATGTGATTCCATTGCAATGGAGGAAAATGATTTATCTAGATGCTTCTATGTAAGAGAATCACAAGGATGACACATTATATCTCCTTCGTATACATGGTTTTGATGCTAGCTAATGTGGCTTGTTGTTGCAGCATATGCATACAAGCGTTGAAGTCTAGTAGTTAATGGGAAGAAATACATGACTTTACAGGGAATATTTTTCTTTTTCTTCCTAGCAATGCGAGTACTATGCTTATAACAAGGGTGATTACACATTCTACATTCCATCAGTTCACTATCTTCATTCTAAAAGATCATGTAATTATTGATATAAAAATATATCTTCTCTACAGGCAAACCCAAGTCTCTAATCAATTTATTTGTATTGTAGAAACTATCAGTCATTCAATTATCTACGAGACTGACATCAATTGGCACATTTCATCATAACATTGTTCAGAGAAATGATGTTCGGCTTTCATATGCAATAATCTTGCAGTAGTAGATAATTGAGAATGACCAGAAAGAATGTCTTCCCATAATTCTCTTTCACTAGCCTACATATTTTATATATTTTCTAAACTTCAGACGTAGGTGTTTCATCTATATTCGACTGATCAGATGCATTCATTGCTTCATAAACCATTGATTGAATTGCATTCACAGGCCTAGATGATGCTTTTGGAGCAATCGGGTAGGATGATGAAACAACGGAAGGTCCAACGAGTTCAAATGTATATGGCTCATCATGACAATACCAGTTGTAATAATCTAGAACAAACCTATACCTACATATATATGTTTTCACTGTATCCTTATCACGGAAAACTGTATTTCTATATCTACCCTAATTATATGGGCACTTTAATTCGATACCATTCAAACATTCGAAATGAGACCTTGTGAAGTTTACAAAATCTTCAACTCCAGTAAAAATTTCTTGGCTCATGAAATCCATTGTCTAATCTATTATACATCTATGTCTTGTTTATATACATTATATCCTAATATGAATAAAAATTCTTATGTCAAGCTAAGCATTATTACCATGTCAAACCTAGCTAGAATATTCAGAAATACAAACACAAAGTTTCATCATTATCATAACTAATAGTGGGGTCCAAATAGGTTCTTCATTAACAAAATTTTTAATTGTTTTCTATTTAAGCTTTATTTATATTGGAAAGAATGGTTACTAAGCTTTATTCTGCTCGGTTAACAACTCATTCAATATCCTCTCTCAAGACAGTCTTTTTAAGTTGTACTTTTATTTTCTAGATTTTTTTTTAAAAAAAAACTAAAGAGACTTCTTTAATAACATTAAATATTCTTTCTAACCGGTAATTCTGAAACTTTTGGCATTATTGAAATGTTGCTATAAAAAAATCATTACATATGAGAATACATATGAGAATTGAGTATCTTGATTCTATTTTTTTTTTTTTTGGTAGCTGATGATAAATTCTTCAGTTAATGAGTCATGGCTTGTTGTTTATGTTGCAAGCAAAATTTTATAGTAAATGTTCACCCATGGTGCAACTGCAATATGCAATGGCAAATGTGATATACATTTAAGAAATATTGACAATCTAATATCGAGATACGTGGCAACCATATATCCAATAAAGTATACTAACGAATCCATCTAATTCATAATTCTACCAAGAAAAAAAATGTATCCATAATACAACATAAAACACAAATAAAAATTACAATATAGAATATGTCAATATTTATTTGCAATATGTATAAAGAAAAAGTTGAAATTCATGTACAAACATAAACCCATTTCGTCATCTAAGTTACGTCGAGGATCAGGAGGCCATGGCCGGCCACAGGAGGCCGTGGCCGTAGGCGACAAGAAAAAAAAATAGATAGGTTAATTAGGAATGTAACTGAAGTCGGAGGAGGAGTGTCCGGAAGACGAGAATGTTGGAAGAAAACGAGAATGCCGAAAAAAGTAAGGAAATCATCAAAAGAGAAGCAACTAGCATTGCGTAAGTTTAAATGAGATAATGTTGAGGAAATCTAATTTCTTAACAAATTATGTCGAAATTTTTATCGAATACTAATACTAAATACTAAATATCATTTAATAATATTGTTTAATTACTTAATACTAAATATTTATTTTATAAAATTTAAACATATTATTGTATTATATGATACACGTAATATTTAATAATAAATTATTAATGATCCATGTGATCTGAAGTGTAACTAAATTAATATTTAAATGATAGATTTATATTTATGGGCAAAAGTTTATGTCTGTGTGATAAATTAAAAAATCTTTTATATATGATCAGTCAATATCTAATTATTATTTTTTATTTTATCGTGAAATCAACGATGAAAAAGATTGACATGATTTACTTTGGAGATTGATAAAAAATTTTAAAAATTTCTTATAAGATCGAATTGATCATGTGAAATTTAAAAATTTTGATTAATTATTTTTTTTTTATGCCTCTTTCATAACACAACAATGGAAAATTTCAAGCGACCGGGTCCCATCCCATCCCATCCCATCAGCAACTTGTCTGAAGTTAACTTTCGGTTTTTAACTACAGCAACATAAACAATTTATTTTTACTTCATACGAGTCAATATTTTATTATAGTAGCCGTGGGATTTTAGCTATTATAATCGCGTAGAAATTATAATGTTTTGTACGTGGTATAATAGAGTTAAAAATAAGAATAATGTTAAAAAATAAAATATAAATGTTGGATCAGATAGTAAATATATTTAGGATGACCGATTCGATCATATAAAAGTTTTCCATCAGTTACCAAGATAAATTGAAAAGCGCTCATGATGGCGATCTAGAAGCAGAGCGCCCTAGGATTCACGCCAATCGAACCACGGATACCTGAGATAGCGACTAGTCGCTCTACCGCAGCACCATAGCCCCGGGGGCAAAAATAACTAAGGAAGTTTTTTTAACCTCGGACGATCGACCCGGCCCCACGGAAGTTTCCCGCTAGCCGCCAGGGTAAATCGGGAAGCACTCGCAGTGGGCGGTCTAGAAGTCTAGCGTCCCAAGGTTCGCGCCCCATTTAGAGGAAAAATTCTTGCAAATATATCGTAATTGGGGATCAAACATGAATGCCTAAATTAACGAATAGTCGCCCTACCGCTGCACCGGGCACTTACTAAAAAAGAAAGACATACCCTAGTTTTAAAGGGGATAATTTTTCAAAAAAAATCTAAGTCGGAAAAGAATTTTTAAAATTAACAAAATGATTTTTCAAAAAATACTAGTTTTGAAAACATAAATGATAATAGTCCTATTCTACTAAGCACAACTATAAGTTAAATATAAAGCAGATAAATGAATCAGGTACATAGAAGTAACCAAGTCAAGTGTATAATGTAAGTTAACAAGTCAGCCCTACAAAGTAGGGAAAGTCGTCAGATCATCAGAAATACAACTCTGGTCTAAGAAGATGGGCCAGGAGGCCAAAATGGGTCGGGGTGCCACGATCGAAACATCGACATCATCTCATCATGTCGGGTCTGGTCTGCATCGTGTCGGGCCTGCAGGGCGCCCATGTACTTGACGTGATGAGTCTCCATCTCCTCTCGGAGACTGTGGACCTCCATCTATACCCGAGCAAGTCGCTGATCTGTAGTTAGAGAGGGCGGTGGTGGTGGAGACTCTCGTAGCTGCTCCTCGATCTCGGCGGTGAGATCGGCTACGTCAACGTCCACATCATCATCCGAGTCGACCTGGCGTCGAGCACCTCATCGTCTCCACAACATAACCCCGGTGACCGAGATGTCTATGGCTGCTAACGAAAAATTCCTATACCCTATCTCGTCAAATTCGGTCATAGTGATGACCTCTCCAGTAGAGATGTCACGACCATGGTGATGAAGGAGGGAAGTGAGAACGTGACAGTAGGATGTCCGTACTCTGGATTGGGTGGATACACTGGAAGCGTAGATGATCGTCTGGAACATGTGTAGACCAATGTTTATGTCGAGATGGTGGATCATCGCGTATAGTAGGAAGATGTGGAAGGGTCGCATAACCACTACATCTCAAGAGGTTAAAGGAAGAATGCAGCGGATCAGAACTCTGTAAAGAGCGTAGTCTTGAATATGTAGATCGACGGACTGAAATCTTTGTACCGTCGGGTCTGTCTCCTCTCCGAAAAAGTAAGAATAGAGAGTATCAAGGGTGATGTGTGAATATGGAGTGAAGGGAAGATCCGTCGGAGCATAGCAGCAGAATGTGGGCTGAGAGGGTCGTAGTCCAAGAAAATGGTTGAAAAGGGTAGGCGTGATGGTGAGTGGAATGGTCTAGACATTGGTAGGGTAGCAAAAGTCATTAATTTTGACTAAATTATTGTAGAATTCTGCACACAGAGTCGTGTTGATCGGACTGGTGCAATATACTAGCTGGTCTAGCTGGTAGAAGTTTATAACATCTATTGCTAAAGGGCAAGATTGGATAAAGAAACTTCTATTTAAATAGCTAGTCTTAATAGGTTTATACATTGTGTGTGCGAACTTATTAAATAAAGCTAAGGTCGGAAATCTAGGGTCCGGACTGGGCTCGGCCCCAAGGTCGGTTTGGGTAACTCGTCGCTTACTAAGTAAATAAAAAACTAACATTATTGATTGAAATTAAATTGTAAAATCAAATATAAAGGCATAGTTAAGTCATACCGGGCGGCATTATGAAAATAGAGGAGATTGAGCAGCTTTAGGGCGCCTTAGGAGTGAGGAGAGGATGAGGGGAAATCGTTGAGGTGTGGAGAATGAAGCTGTGAGCATAGACTTATAAAGGTGTTTCCGAGCGCTCGTAAGGTCACTAGGGCGCCCGTGACAAGATTTGAGGCGCCTGAGACTGTCTTGGGCGCCTGAGATCAGAATGCTCAGATTTGGTAGGTTTGACTATCTCGTATGCAGAGAAAGGCTTGGGGCGCCCGTGAGGGTCTCGGGCTCCCGAGTTAACTAGATTTGACCAATCAATATTTGATTCAATCAAATCCTAGGTTCTAATCTAATTAGATTCAAGACTTAGTTTGATGATTTATTTTGAGACCTTTAAGGTTTTTCAAAGTTGACACAGTTAAATTTGAAAAAGTTAAAAAAAATATGAGGTGAATCAGAATAAAGTTAATTGAAATTTTAATTTTTAAAAATAAAAAATTAATTGAAATTTTAATTTCGAAAAATGTTGTCTATTAAGAGTTGAATTAATCTGGTTAGTTTAAATTGGACTAAATTATTAGATCCTAAACATCTCACCCAATTCTAAGTGACAAAACATGTTACCTTATCCGTTTTGTGAGATGTATTAATTTTTAACTTTGATTTAATGTTAAATCTAAGATTTAATTAAAACTTATGTTAGATTTGAGTTTATCAAATAGTAATTTAAAAGTGAGTTTCGATAATCGCCTTCCAGGTCTTGGCGAGACACAGAGGTCTTCTTTGGCTGTAGCCTTATGGATCAACAACCCTTTCCTAGACAAAGCCATTAAAAAAAGATCATTTTCAAATTACTCTTTAAGAAACTCTGGTCTAACTAGCTTAGGATTTGGAGAGGTAGCTTCGGCTAGTTTCACCGGATTAAATAGACCAAATAGGGTACGTCTTACCCTACTTGACTCCTTAGATAGGCTTCCCTAACGAACTGTCATCTCACCTCCTCTTAATACTATGTTGTTCAAGTTTCAAGTAAGTCTTATCCTTAACTAACCATTCCTACGTCTAAGCAAAATAATATTGCAAAAAAAATAAACAAGCATCAATAAAAAAAATTATCTAAGTATAAAAATAGTTTTTATATTGGCTCCCCCTGGATTGAAGCCTCGACATGGGTTAGGCAAGATGTGAATCTTGTCCTTGGGAATCCAATATTGGTTTGGTCCATCTTATTTGTTCAAACTCAGCTTTGGGACCCATGCTTGGACTCGGATTCTAGTTTGGTTCAATATAGAAAAGTAAGATCGTTGTCGCGAGTTGGTTCGATAGCCCAGTCCGGATCGATTTAGAACTGACTTCTATTTTTCAAGAATCATGTCCAGATTCTTGGAACTCGAAGTGAATCGTTTTAATGCAACTCTGAGTTCCTTGACTTGAGCTTTCAAGGATGAATTCTCTTCCTCAAGCTTTTGAACTTGAGTCGAGGTTCCTTCTTGAACTGACTCGATTGAGGAACTCGAGTTGACTTCCTCTTTCAGGAGTTTGACTTCCTGTCGGAGGGTTTCAACCTAGATGTTGGCTTTTGCTAACTTGTGAGACAGATATGAGATAAGATCATAAAGCTCCGATTCAGGATAACCTCTTACTGTAATCCGTCCGTCCTCCGAGATCGACTCCTTGTAGTAGTCACGAGCCAACCGGACCAGTTTTGGACTATCTACTCCATCGTCATCAGACTCTGAATCTGAGTCAGACTCGGATATTGGTTGTTGCTTCTTCTGTGATTTTCTTGGAGTTTTCCTTGCAACAAAAGCTATACTTTTCTCGACCATTGCTGTATTAGTTTGCTCATGTAATTCTAATTCTGAGAATAATTCATCAAGCTTAATTTCAGAAAGGTTCCTAGAAACCTTGTAGGCATCCACCATAGATGCCTACAGTGAGTTTCTTGGGAACGAGTTCAGAGTATACCTCATTAGGTCACGATTTTCCACCTTATGACCTATTGTATGTAGCTCATTCATCAGCTCCTAGATTCTTGCGTGGAGCTATGCTGCTATTTCCCCATCGTGCATCTTGATGGTGTAGAGCTTGTTGAGTAGCAAATCCCTTTTACTGATCCGCGTATCCGACGTACCTCCATGTAGTTCGATTAATTGTTCCATAGCTCTTTTGCGCTGCTGAAGGGTCCGACATGGTTCAACTCTTCCTTGGTTAAGCCACATTGCAGTGTTTGTGTGGCCTTTGCGTCTGCTTCGATTTTCTTCTTGAGTGGTCCGTCCCACTCTGCGTAGCCTTGCACCTCGCCTTGTGCATTCTTGGGAATTTCCAGTCTGGACTGGATGATTATCCACATGTCTACCTGAGTTTTCAGGTGGGCCTCCATCCTACTCATCCAATAGGGGAAGTCTTCTCCTGAGAAGAGTGGTGGTCTGGCGGTGCTGTAGCCTTCTTGCATGACCATGGATTTTAATCTGAAAATTTTCAAAAAGACTTTGTTCCAAGACTAAGTATTGGATTAGTAGTGCGGTAGAAAAAATAATAAAAAAATCGAGTGGTGTTGCACCAACCTCGATGAATGAAAATGATACGAACGAAAAAATATTTTAAACGAAAATATGAAAATTGCTCAATCGGTGGTTGCACCAGATTTAAGCCACCCGCTCTGATACCACTTATGGGATCGTTTAGAATCGATAGAGGGGGTGAACATCGATAAAACTTTTCGGATATAAAAAGAATAATACGCAACGGAAATTTCAAACAATGCTAACACACTTTTCTTTTACTTGGTTCGGAGTCTAGATCGGCTCCTACTCCAAGGTCCATAGTCCTTGACCGTTTACATTGGGCAATTCTATATTTTACAAAAAGGTTACAATTTTGAAGCATGAATATAGAATTTAATTAAAGCAATTAAATTAAAAATACCGACGATCGGAGAATGACTCGAAGATCGGAGCAACGGGTCGTCATTGGCGCTTGAAACTTGAGCACGGAGAGATTAGAGCAGAGAGCTTGAGTATTTGCGTTGGAAGAAGTGTTGTTTGGAAGCAAGGGGTGAACCCCTTTATATATAGTCGTCTGGGGCACCTGTGTTGAATGGGGCGCCTGACACGTGTGCCCTTCTATGCGAATCCTCATCCGCAGACTTGACCAACGCTTATCCCTTCAACCAAGGCACCTGGGATGACTGTGTTGAGGCAATCGACCCAAGAATGATCGGGAAGATCATGGTTTTGATGTGTGTGCCAATAAGTTTAAGGTGTTATGTTGTATTTGATATGTGTGATTGAGTTTGCAAGACTTGGAGAATTACACATGGAGAACACATCCGAGGGACGAGAGCCGAGGGAGGAGAGCTCCAAGGGCAAGCCGGGAAGTGGACTTTAAGGGCGCACGTGAAGGGTGGCATGGAGGCAAGCCAAGGAAGACTTGTGTGCGCATCCGAGGGATGATAGACAGAGGAAGAAGACTTCAAGGGGCAAGCCAATGGAGCATACCTGAAGGCATACGTGAAGGAGAGTATTTTGAGAGGTTGTAAGTGAGAATGGAGGCTGGGCAGTCGACTGGCCAGACAGCAGTCGACTGTCAAAACTCACAGAGAGTTTACAGTCTCAGACCAATCGACGACTGCCCTGGGGGCAGTCGACTGGTAACCCCCCAAAACTAGCCATTGGCTAGCTGTTGGCTAGCCGTTGGCTAGCTGTTGGCCAGCCGTTAGCTGGCATTTATTGCTAGGCCAGTCGACTGCCCTAGAGGCAGTTGATTGGTACGGGTCTGGACAGCTTGCGAAGTTGTCCTGCTCTCTTATAAAAAGGGGACTTTTCTGCACGTGAACGGTACAGTTTTGTACTGTACTGAAGTGTTGTTTGTGCCCTACTGATCGAATCTTCCTCTCGTTCTTCATCGCAACTTGTAAAGAGGAAGAAGACAACGGTTGTAAAGGTTTCTCCACCTTTGAAGGAGGATTTCATAGTGGAGAGTGTGCTACCGCGTGGATCCTTGGATTAGTCACCTGTTCGGGTGGATACCAAGTAAAATACTCTGAGTTAGCATTGCTTTCGTGCTTTCATATATTATTTTGTATTGCGCTAACATCTTTGTAGAGAATTCATCTAAAAAGTGTTATTCACCCCCCCTCTAGCAACGCCTTCGATCGTACAATTGGTATCAGAGTCGGTTCGCTTCGGGAGAACTCACCGTCGACCGAAGTAAAGAAAATGACATTTCAAGAGGGTTACTGCACTGCACGACCTCCATTCTTCGACGGGAATGATTTCGCTTACTGGAAAAGTAGAATGCAATATTATTTGATGAATGATATTGAAAATTGGATAAGTGTTGCAGATGTATTCGATGCACCCGTCGACGAATGAGGAGAGCCACTACCTATGAGAGCATGGTCCAAGGAAGTCATGAAGAAGGCGCAAGCCAACGCGAAGGCCACCACCACACTTCAGTGCGGGCTCTCAAAGGAGCAACTCAACAAAGTGGGGTCGTTCAAGAGCGCCAAAGAACTATGGGAGAAACTCGTTGAACTCGATGAAGGATCCAACGAGTCAAGATGGGCAAAGAAGGATCTACTCGTTGCCCAGCTCCAATCACTATCCATGAAGACCAATGAGACCGTGAGCCAGTTGCATGGAAGGGTAAAGGAGATCATCAACGAACTCCATGTGATTGGAGAGAAAGTTGAAAACCGGGATCTCGTAAGGTACGTTCTACAATCCTTCCCGAGAACAACCTTGTGGGCATCAATGGTTGATGCCTACAAACTATCAAGGGATTTGTCTATAGTTAAATTAGATGATTTATTTTGCGAATTCGAATTACATGAGCCAGCTAATGTTTCGGCCAAAGAGAAAGGTATAACTTTCATTGCAGAAAAGGAGAAGAAGAAGACAAAGGAGAAGAAGAAGGCAGTCTACTCCTCTTCATCCGACTCAGAGGAGTCTAGTGCATCTATGGACAGCGACCAAGAGGCCTTCATGATAAGAAAAATGCGTAGGGCATTTAAAAGTTTTTCTAACAAGTCTTATGCTAGGAAAAGATCCAAAGTAAGAGCAAGGCAAAAGACATTATCTGCTACAACTGCTACCAAGAGGGACACATGAAGAATGAGTGTCCCCAACTAAAGAGAAGGGAAGAAAAGAAGAGAAGTGACAAGAAGAAGTCAAAAGGAAAGGAGAAGAGTGACACCAACCTCAAAGCGACTTAGGATGATCCATCATCCTCAGAGGGGAAGAGGAGCAACTGTCCCATTTTGCTCTTATGGGAGTGGACCACTCAGAGTCATCAGACGATGAGAGAAGCTCAAGTAGTGAAGAAGAAAGTGGCTCATCTTCATCATCCGAATCAGAGGCGTCAGTAAGTGAGGTTATAGCTTACCCTTTTCTACCTTGGTTAAAATTATTTCTAGTACTAATATGGACTTAGCTAAAGCTAGAAGTAAAATTAAGGACTTGAAAGATGAAATTGCCATGCTTAGAATAGAATCTACAAAACTTAAGGAAGACTTGCATGCTTGTTCTCTTATGTCACATGATTCATGCTTTGAAAATGAAAACAAGGAACTAAGGAAAAAGGTAGAAGACCTAACTAAAGCACTTAGAAAGTTTCAAGTCGGCTCTTGTAACCTTGACATGATAATAAACAGTCAAAAAGCCATCTATAACAAGGTCGGGTTACGATATAGGCGAAAGACTAAGGAAGTAGCTTTTGTCTCACTCATGGGTAGAAATGGTACATCTAGGAAACAAGGGGCTAAGGAAAACATCAAGAAGGCTTGGGTACCAAAGAAATTTTTAAATGATGCTTGTGGATCAAAAATTTGGGTACCAAAAGATTGTATTTTCCATGTTATATAGGTAAGAGTCAAGGATGTCTCAAACATGTGGATAGTAGATAGNAATTAACATGATTCTTAAAATGCAAGGAAGAACTTGAAATTGAACTACTTTTTAACCTAGGGTTAGGAAGTACCTCCCTTACCCTTGTAGTCCCTCCTTGTTGTGATCTTTGCTTCTTCTTTTCCTCCTTCTCCCATCTTTTCAGATGCTCCATTTTCTTTAATTCTCCTTTTCTAGGGCACTTGGTGTGGTAGTGCCCTAGCTCTCCACTTGTGAAGCAATGGATTTCCTTTTTCTTTTCTTGGGCTCCTCCATTCCTACAACTCATGTTAGATTTAAAAGAACTTGAAATGAGTGTAGATTTTACCTCCTTTGTACCTTTCAGGCACTTGCCCTTGTAGTACCCCTTTTCATTGCACCCAAAGCATGTTATATGGTCCTTGGCTCTTGCTTTGGTGGAGGTTGGAGCTTCTTCTTCAACCTTTGATAATGTGGATGCCTCCTCTTGATCCGGTATATTTGAGGGTCTCTCCTCCCCCTCAATTCTTGAAATCGATACCTCCTCTTCTTCTCTTGAGGAGGTTGATGATCTTTCACTCTCTCCCTCACTTGAAGATGTAGATACTTCCTTTTCTTCTTCTTCTCCTTGACTCATTTGACCTTTCTCCTTGGACTCTTGAACTTGTGTAGGACTTTCATGATATTCTTTCAATTTGTTCCAGAATTCACATGCATTTTTATATCGGCAATTTACCAAAGGGCGTACCCAAATATTAGTATTTACCAAAATGCGTACCATGGTTTCATTGTTACCAAATAACGCACTTATATTAGTGAACTTCCTCTTATACCCCTTCTGCCAAAGTACTGCATGTCATTTTCATTCTCTTTCTTTTTCTCTTTTTCAATAACGAATTTCGAGACATTTAAAAATATTTTTTCAGACTTTTTATTTTAAAATAATATATTATGGAATCGGATAAAAAATGTACGATAAAAATCGAAAAAATATTTCAATTAAAAAAATATCTCAATTAATAATTTAATATTTTTTAAAAATATAAATAAATTATTTTTTTATATTTGATTAATATAAATTAATATATTTAATAATATTATTAAATATATTAATATATAAAAAACTTTAAAAAAAGTTGAAGTTTTTTTTTTTAATTTCAAAGAATATTTCAGGCCCTCGCAGGGCCTGAAATAAAATATTTCAGGCCCAGCCACGCATATGATCTCAAGCAGCTCAGGGACATTTTCTTCATTTGGGAGAATAAATTTCTTGATAAACTTTGAATTTTGCAATATCAAGTAATTAAGCATGCTGAGTTTTGCACACAGACCTTTGGAGTTCAAAATCTCAACGGCGTCGAATCAAGGAATTACCCTCTTCTCCAAACTATACAACAGATGTGTTGGTTGATGTGCAATGCAAGAAGGCTTTAACCCGACTTCATTGATGATGAACTCCATGTATTGTGTACGATTCTTCTTGTGACAAGCAGTCTGGGCCTGAAATATTTTATTTCAGGCCCTGCGAGGGCCTGAAATATTTTATTTCAGGCCTAGCGTGGGCCTGAAATAACTCAGGGCCTGAAATCTTGCGTCAAATTGAAATCATGTGTTATGATAGGTTTTTTTACGTAGGTCTAAAACTTAAAGAAACATCTCTTTATATTTTTGAAATCACAATAAAAATTATTGAGAAAGACTACCTACGAGAGGAATTCTAATTAATATAAAATGAGGATTATATTAAAAATGAGCTTTTATATATATATATATCGATTCTTTGTATAAAAAAGTCAAATATTATTTATTATATTAATTTAAATATTATATATTATATTAATATATTTAATTTTAATAGGTTTTGATAGGAGGGCCTGAAATCTTTTTGATTTCAGGCCCACGCAGCCTGAAATCAAAAAAATTACAATTTTTTATTATTTTTTTATATATTAATATATTTAATAATATTATTAAATATATTAATTTATATTAATCAAATATAAAAAATTATTTATTTATATTTTTAAAAAATTATTAAATTATTAATTTTTCCAAAGTAATAGGTGTAGTTTAGTTCTTCCATCAGTGGGTTTTGAGAAAAACCCACTGATGGACCTCCCATATCTATATTTCTGAAAAAACATTATCAATAGTTAGGGTAGAGTTAGGAGAATGTATTTTAGGTGTCCAAACCTCAAATTATTATTTTTCCCAAAGTAATAGGTGTAGTTTAGTTCCATCAGTGGGTTTTGAGCAAAACCCACTGATGGACCTCCCATATCTGGATTTCTGAAATACCATTATCAAAAGTTAGTGTTGAGGTTGGAGAAAATATTTTAGGTGTCCAAACCTCAAATTTTTATTTTTCCCAAAGTAATAGGTGTAGTTTAGTTCCATCAGTGGGTTTTGAGCAAAACCCACTGATGGACCTCTCATATCTGTATTTCTGAAAAAACATTATCAATAGTTAGGGTAGAGTTAGGAGAATGTATTTTAGGTGTCCAAACCTCAAATTATTATTTTTCCCAAAGCAATAGGTGTAGTTTAGTTCCATCAGTGGGTTTTGAGCAAAACCCACTGATGGACCTCCCATATCTGAATTTCTGAAATATCATTATCAAAAGTTAGGGTTGAGGTTGGAGAAAATATTTTAGGTGTCCAAACCTCAAAATTTTTTTTTCCTAAAGCAATAGGTGTAGTTTAGTTCCATCAGTGGGTTTTGAGCAAAACCCACTGATGGACCTCTCATATCTGAATTTCTAAAAAAATATCAGTGGGTTTTGAGCGCAACCCACTGATAGACCTAGAAAACTCCTATTGCAACATAATTTATAATCATTTAGAAGTTTGGACACCAAAAATAATCATTAGAAGTTTTTTTTATAATTAATTATTTTGATTAAATTAATTATTTACGCAGATGCTTCAGACCCAAGGAGGGCCTGAATCATCTGACTTCAGGCCCTCTTTAGGCCTGAAGTCAGATGACTTCAGGCCCTCCTATCAAAACTTATAAAAATTAAATATATTAATATAATATATAATATTTAAATTAATATAATAAATAATCTTGACTTTTTTATTCAAAAAATCGATATATGTTCATTTTTAATATAATCCTTATTTTATATTAATTAGAATTCATCTCGTAGGTAGTCTTTCTCAATAATTTTTATTGTGATTTCAAAAATATAAAGAGATGTTTCTTTAAGTTTTAGACCTACGTAAAAAAACCTATCATAACATATGATTTCAATTCGACGCAAGATTTCAGGCCCTGAGTTATTTCAGGCCCACGCTGGGCCTGAAATAAAATATTTCAGGCCCTCGCAGGGCCTGAAATAAAATATTCAGGCCCTCGCAGGGCCTGAAATAAAATATTTCAGGCCCAGACTGCTTGTCACAAGAAGAATCGTACACAATACATGGAGTTCATCATCAATGAAGTCGGGTTAAAGCCTTCTTGCATTGCACATCAACCAACACATCTGTTGTATAGTTTGGAGAAGAGGGTAATTCCTTGATTCGACGCCGTCGAGATTTTGAACTCCAAAGGTCTGTTTGCAAAACTCAGCATGCTTAATTACTTGATATTGCAAAATTCAAAGTTTATCAAGAAATTTATTCTCCCAAATGAAGAAAATGTCCCTGAGCTGCTTGAGATCATATGCGTGGCTGGGCCTGAAATATTTTATTTCAGGCCCTGCGAGGGCCTGAAATATTTTATTTCAGGCCCTACGAGGGCCTGAAATAAAATATTTCAGGCCCTCGCAGGGCCTGAAATAAAATATTTCAGGCCCCACGCTCTTTGAAATTAAAAAAAAAACTTCAACTTTTTTTAAAGTTTTTTATATATTAATATATTTAATAATATTATTAAATATATTAATTTATATTAATCAAATATAAAAAAATAATTTATTTATATTTTTAAAAAATATTAAATTATTAATTGAGATATTTTTTTAATTGAAATATTTTTTCGATTTTTATCGTACGTTTTTTATCCGATTCCATAATATATTATTTTAAAATAAAAAGTCTGAAAAAATATTTTTAAATGTCTCGAAATTCGTTATTGAAAAAGAGAAAGAGAATGAAAATGACATGCAGTACTTTGGCAGAAGGGGTATAAGAGGAAGTTCACTAATATAAGTGCGTTATTTGGTAACAATGAAATCATGGTACGCATTTTGGTAAATACCAATATTTAGGTACGCCCTTTGGTAAATTGCCGTTTTTGTATGCCCCTACACAACTCAAAATTTTGTTAGGCACAATATCAATTAATATACCTATTACTTTTTCATTCGCCCTTGCTTGTTCTTGTTGCTTTTGACTCCAATATCTAGGCCTAGCATCTTCCCGTGCTTATCCTTTGGAGTCTCATATGGCTCTTCAAGCACAATTTTTAGTTCCCACTCCATTCCAAACCAAGTTTCGATCCTCGCCCTCCAAAAGTCAAAATCTTGATAATCGTAGGGCGGTGGAGTGTAGATGTCTTCCCCAAGTTTGTCTTCAATTTTCTTTCTTCCTCTAGCGTGTGCTCCCTCGACGGTTAGTCCAATCAAGAGTGGTCCTTCGCTCTGATACCAACTGTAGGATCAACCGTGCCCGCTAGAGGGGGGTGAATAGTGATTTTCGAACCCCGTTCTTCCTACACAGTTAGTTTGGACAGCGGAAATAATAATAAACAAAATAAACAACACTAACCAATGCTATCATGAAGATTTACTTGGTATCCACCCCGGACGGGTGACTAATCCAAGAATCCGTCGGTGGATCAAACCTCGGATAACCTCCGGCTATTCCTCGTCGCTCCTTGTGGGTGGAGAAACCTCGCCACAACACCAAACAAAGCTTTAAGCACAAAGACTACTATCTTGCCTTTAACCAAGAAACGATTCGTCCTGAATCTCAGCCACCACAAAGTCCTCTTTAAATAGGACTCGGGCTAAAACCCTCGCCACCAGTCAACTGCCCCAAGGGCAGTCGACTGGTGCCACTGAAATTCGACCGTTGCACCCCAACGTTCGAATTCTCAGCCAACTCACCAGCCACCTACCAGTTCATTGCCCAAAGGGCAGTCGACTGGTCCCTGGCCAAAACCCTTCTGTGAGTTCTCTCAGTCGACTGCCCCCAGACTAGTCGACTAGTCTACTCACCCACCTAAGGTTACCCTTCTTGAGTACATTTCACTCAGCACTCAAACCCTAGGATTTCCCGAGTACAATCACACATCACTCGTATCCTCACGACTCGACTGACTCCTCATCTGCAGCCTCGACTATTGCCTTCGCGCCCTCTTCATCTTCGGCTCCTGTCCCTCGGATGCATGCAAGCCTCCAGCTTGCCTCCGTGCCATCCTTCACGCATGCCTCAAAGTCCGCGCCCATCAGCTCATCGTCCCTGCTCTCCAAGGTCCCTCGGATGCGCACGCAAGCCTCCAGCTTGCCTCCATGCCACCCTTCACCGTACCAAGGTCGTCCAGTCAAGTCCATATGTGTAACCTATACAACTTGCACACTCAACATACACATATGAGATAACAAGGGTAAACCTAACTTAAACCCTTTACCCAAACATTAAAACACTTGGTCACTCCGGACCACAAATTGCCTCAACACTGTAGTGACTTTAGGTCTAAAGACTATTCATACTAATAGTCACATGAGAAAGTTTATGACACTCATATGACAATCTATGAAACTTTCTCATGGCGGGTCAATTCAGTACACATTCTCTAATGTATACACATGTGTCAACTTGATATCACATATCCATGACTTGTGAGCTCAAGTCATCAATTGACCTACATGCTAGTCTCCATGCATTAATATTGTCCCTGAATATTAATGCTTGACTAGGAATAATTTAATGTAGTGTTCTCTACATTATCTCACTATCGATTCAACCAATCGATATAATGTAGATAAGAACCTACTACACAAGGGCATTATTATACTTAGTTATTTGGCACAAAATATAGTAAGTATAATAACCAAACATGCCTTTATTAATGATTGAATATGATACAAAAAGTCCCCAATCAATCATCATATAATTGGCTCTAGGGCTCCTACTAACAATCTCCCACTAGCACTAGTGTCAATCATTGTAATATCTAATACCCAGTGACCTAGTGTGACCATCATGCTTCTTTTGTGCCAAAGCCTTGGTCAAAGGATCTGCGATGTTAGAATCAGTGTGTACTCTGCATATCCTCACATCTCCTCTATCGATGATCTCTTGAATGAGATGGAAGCGTCGTAGTATATGTTTGGTCCGCTGATGAGAGCGAGGTTCCTTAACCTGTGCAATAGCCCCATTGTTGTCACAATAGAGGTCTATCGGGTCTATTATGCTAGGAACCACACCAAGTTCAGTAATGAACTTCCGGATCCAAACATCCTCTTTTGTCGCCTCAGACGCGGCAATATACTCGGCCTCTGTTGTAGAATCTGCGACTATGTCTTGCTTCAAACTCTTCTAGCTCACAGCGCCACCATTCAGGCAAAATAAATACCCCGACTGTGATCTGAAATCATCCCTCTCTGTTTGGAAGCTTGTGTCACTATAACCTTTTACAGCTAGCTCCTCATTACCTCCAAATATCAAGAAATATTCTTTCGACCTTCGTAAGTACTTAAGAATATTCTTGACAGCTATCCAGTGACTTTCACCTGAATCTGACTGATACCTGCTCATCATGTTTAAAGCATACGAGACATCTAGACGAGTACAAAGCATGGCGTACATGATAGACCGTATAGAGGATGCATAAGGTGTTGGATCGGGTTGGACCGGCTAGAGGGGGGTGAATAGACGGCAAAAAAAATTATGAAAGTGGAGGCAATCGTCTTTAAAAAAAAATTTGGTCACAACTGAGAACGTTGCTTCCAAGGCAATGGACGCTCAATAAAAATCTCCTTGTGGCGGAGAAGCCTTACAAAAATAGCACACTAGACTTTTAGAGATTTTACAAGAATAAATAAAATGATTGAAAAGGTTGAAACTCTAAGCCTATTTATAGCCTAAGAGAATAAATCTGGATTGTTGATTGTTGAGGAATTTTCTCTTGGACGTTGATCCATGGATGTAATCTGGATGGTTGATCTTGGATGGGATTAAACTGTATCCATTGGATCTGATTCAAGAATAAGGTTTTATCCTTTAAGATTTTATCATCTACTTTAGACTTCGATGTTATCATCTTCAAGTAGAATCATCGGCAGCATCTCAATGTCATTAACTTTTATCCCAACTGGTAACCATGGCAACATATGCTGCTAAGGTCTTGGGATCGAGTCGAGTACAGATTCTGTCTCGGCTACTTGTGCTCGTGCCAAGAGTGCAAGATAGCTTACTTGATCTTCTTCTTCTTCATCTGATTCTTCCAATGATCTGGATAGAACCCCTTCTAAGAGCTCGATGTCGGAGTTCTCTTGATGTAGGTTGATTAGCTTTTTCGAAATTTCTTTAGCACATTCTAATGGTCTGACTAGTTTGAGTTGTTCTTTGGTTAGGCCACATTTTAGGATTGCAGTCGTCTTTGCATCTGTCTCAATTTTGTTGAGCGTTTGTTCATCCAATTTGTCCAACGCGATTGAAGATCCATCTTCTGTGGGGAAAATGAATCCCGTTTGGATTATCATCCAGAGGTCCATATGAGTCTTCAGATGAGATTCCATTTGATCTTGCCAATATATGAAATTCTCGCCGGAGAAAAGCGAAGGGCGGGCATTGTTCCATTCTTGATTGGCCATAGATTTTAATCTGAAAATTTACAAAAAAAAAACTTATTTCCAAGACTAAGTCTTGGATTAGTAGTGCGGTAGCAAGAATAATAATAAAAAAATCGAGGGGTGTTGTACCAACCTCGATGAACGAAAAAGTTACGAACGAAAAAATATTTTAAACGAAAATCTGAAAATTGCTTAATCGGTGGTTGCACCAGATTTGAGCCACCCACTTTGATACCACTTGTGGGATGATTTAGAATCGATAGAGGCAGGTGAATATCCATAAAACTTTTCGGATATAAAAAGAATAATACGCACCAGAAATTTCAAACAATACTAACACACATTTCTTTTACTTGGTTTGGAGTCTAGATTGGCTCCTACTCCAAGGCCCATGGTCCTTGACCGTTTACGTTGGGCAATTCTATATTTCGCAAAAAGGATACAAATTTAAAGCACGAATACAGAATTTAATTTAAGCAATTGAATTAAAAATACCGACGACTGGAGAAGGACTCGAAGATCGGAGCAGCGGGTCGTCGTTGGCGCTTGAAACATGAGCACGAAGAGATTAGAGCAGAGCGCTTGAGTATTTTCGTTGGAAGAAGTGTTGTCTGGAAGCATGGGGGTGAACCCCTTTATATACAGTCATCTGGGGCGCCTGACAGTGTGCCTATCTGCGCGCATCTTTATTCGCAGACTTGGCCAGCGCTTATCCCTTCAACTAGGGTGCCTGGGATAACTGGGGTGTCTGTATGGTCACGGGCGCCTCCTTTGCTGACTTGGAGGCTCAGCTTCGCAAATAGCTGGAAAATCCCCTTCTGGGGTGCCCCTGTATGATCAGGCACCTGGGAAGCAGCGAACTCCATCCTTTGTTCCTGTAACCAAGGTTAGTTCCAAAACACAAATAATAGATAAGTTAAGTACAACATACAGCCTGCGCTGTCTTGGTTCTGACTTTGGGCTTCCAAAATGGAACCCTAGGTCAAACCGACGCCTAATGTTCCCTCCTACGGGGAACGCGTCATTGCCTACTCCTCTTAGGAGAATTTACGTTTTGCCAACCAGCTCCTCCAGTTGCACTTTTTCCGGATCTTCCGGATCAGGACTTTGTGCCCAGTCCACGACCAGGACTTATTGCTCAACCCTTGGTCAGGTCATCGGTGTTCAACCCTCGGCCAGGACTTATTGCCCAATTCCTCGAATCAGGACTTCGTGCCCAGTCCACGACCAGGACTTATTGCCCAACCCTCGGTCAGGTATTAAGTGTCCATCCCTCGGCCAGGACTTATTGCCCAATTCTACGAACAAGGACTTCGTGCCTAGCTTACCTAAGACTTTTCCTGCGCACTTAATCAAATTCATTAGATCACAATATAACCTTAACTTATAAACCCTTTGCCATTTTCAAAACTCAGGTTCGATCTTGGTGCTTCCAGCACCAACAATTCAAACTCTGAAAATAATTCATCTAATTTTATTTTGGATAAATCCTTATAAATTTTGTAAGCATCAACCATAGATGCCCAAGGTGAGTTTCTAGGGAAGGAGTTAAGTATATACTTGATTAAGTCCCTGTTTTCAATTGTGTGCCTTATGATGTAGAACCCGTTCATGATTTCTTGTATCTGGGCGTGCAGTTGAGAAGCAGTTTCTCCATCCTGTATTTTTAAATTGTACAATTTATTTAACAATAAATCACGATGTCTTACCTTGGTGTCGAAAGTCCCTTCGTGGAGTTCTATCAGCTTATTCCATAATTCTCTGGCGGTGTTGAAAGGTTCGATCCGGTTAGGTTCCTCCATCGTGAGTCTGCATTGGAGGGTTTACGATGCCTTTGCATCTGCTTCAATCCTCTTTTTGGCAGATGTATCCCATTTATCGTAGCTCAACAGCGTCCCTTGCTCGTCTCTTGGGAGGTCGAATCCGGTTTGAATTATGATTCACTTGTCCACCTAAGTTTTTTGGTGGACTTCCATTCGGCTTTTCCAATAATCGAAATCTTCCCAAAGAAGAGAGGGGGCGAGCGGTGTTGTAGCTCTCTTGCATGGCCATTAAAGAAGAAGTGAAAGAAGTAGACTTGCAAAGACAAAAATAAACAAAATATACCAAGACTCTTGTCTTGGATTAGTAGTGCGGGATAAAAAGAATGAAACAAAATATGCTCGAAAATATAATCAAAATGAAATAAAATAAATCTAAAATAAATACTCAATTGGTGGTTTCACCAAATTGAGCAGCCCCCGCTCTAATACCAATTGTAGGATCGAAGTAGAGCGATAGAGGGGGTGAATATCGCTTAAAAATATTTTTCGAATCGAGTACGTAGTGGAAAACAAAACACAGCTCGCTACCACAAGTTATTTTTACTTGCTTCGGAGTCTTGACCTGCTCCTACTGCAAAGTCCACGATCCTTGATCGTTTGCGTTGGGCAATCACTAATAATCGAGTGAATGTACAGATTACAAGATATGTGTGCACAATATTATAAACACAAATATATAGCCTCTTTGAAAATGGATTGAAGACCTTCGCTCGGAGAGTCGGACAATGTTTTGGTGTTGTCGAAGCTTTGATCGCGCTGCACACATGAGAACAAAATGATCACAGAGAGTGAATTGATGATCTGAAGTGCTGCTCTCAACCCTTTTATATAATACTCATTTAGGTGCCCTAGTCGCAGCGTCTCGGGCGGCAATTCTATCCATTGCACAGTTAAATGCTATCCTGGCTCAAGCGTCATAGTCCTATTCAGGAGCCTGAGTGTCGTCGAGAATCCTCCACTCAACACTCGCCATGTAAGCTTGACCATTGTGCCAACATAGCCACCCGTTGCCAGCTCCCAGGCATCCGAGTCCCATTCAGGCGTCCTAGTCCAACTGGTTTTGTTAGGATGTATACTAAAAGTGTTGCCTTTTCTGTATGAACATCTACATTTTTAAAGAGAATCACAAGATTCAGTTGTATGTTTATATTAGTATGTGCAAACTATCTGATCATTGCATTGTAGATAATATGGTGTGTGGTGACACACAGAAGATCATGTTATCAGTTCCTTGCAAAGTATAAGTAGAGGCACACAACCGAGATGGAGTTGGACAAACCATCGGGATGGTTATAGTGTAATTTGGTGTGGTTTGTCTTGAACATAAAATTACACAAGTGCACTTTGTGTGTATTGAGCATGACCAACATAGAGGTGATCATATTTATACTTACTTTATAAATGGATCAGACCTTGGTTTATTATGGAGTACATACTCTGAATCCCGATATAATAACGGGCATATGTACTTAGTAGTTATTTCTTTGATTTACCAATAGGCGAGATTTATTCTGCTAAATCGACAGACTCAATAAGTTGGGAAATAATATTATTTACATGGTGTGTCATTGATTATAGATGGAATCCATATCCTGGTGAGTCGGGATGATGATGCCCCCTTGATGAGCTCATAAGGTTCATCATGTTAAATCCTGCAGGTGGACTTGGTCCAACATGATGATATGGATGAGTGGTACTAGTCAAAGAGTTAGAGGTTGATTAATTAAAATTGTCAGTAATTTAAATTAATCAACGGGCATTCGATATCTTAAACACGGGGAGAAATTATACTCATAATAGGTGGAGCCCATATGTAAATATGGGAGTTGGTGAGGTAGTTCAGTGAAGGGTCTTTAGTGGAACGGTTCTTCATTAATGGATCGAGTTTGGATCCATTAGCAGGCCAAGATCCAACTCCTCCTCATGGTCCATATTGTAGCCCTATCAATGCCCTATGAAGCCATCATGATACAAGCCTAAGCCTCTTGTTTTCTCTCCCTCTCTCTCTCTCTCTCTCCCTTAGGGTATAGGAGGCCGACGGTGGGGAAGAAGAGAAGATTCATTTTCTTCTCTTCTCTACATGTTCTCTCCACTTGAGGCGTGGTACAAGGAAGGAAGAAGACTTCTTCTTCTTCCTCCTGGCCGGTCGCAGCTTAGGTGGGAGAGGAAGAGACCGGCGGCGGCTCCTTGGCGCCCTAGGGTTCCGGCACCGCCCACCTTCAAGGATGGTGGTCGGTGGCGATTGGAGGAGAAAAATCCCTCTCCATAGCTTCTCCTTGGGTCGGCAGCAGCTGTAGGAGGAGGAGGAGGTGCTTCCAAGCAAGGTGAAGCAGAGGAACCCTCTCCTTGTTGCCGGCGGCAACTAGGGTATACCCTTGGTGGTCGGCACATGTGGAGAAGAAAGAGGTAGTGTTAGGCTCTTGTTTGGTGACTTCGGTTCTTGGTAGATCGTCGCCCACACGACGTCCAAGAGGGGAGGGTCATACGATAGAAGATCGCGAGGTATCGGGAAGGTATAACCTCATCCTTGGCTCTTTGATTCTATCATTGCATGTGGTGATTAATTAATTATCATGTTTTTAATTATTTGATAATTATTATTGATAATTAATTATTTGGACCCCGATATTAAACACAAAAATCGGCGAACCGCTCGTCATCTTTTCGATGACCAATTAGTTAGACGAGTTACAAGGCTCAAACTTTGAGTTTGGCTAAGTTATAACTCGAATCAATTAGTATAATGATGAGACGATCGTTTGGGAGATAGATCTCCTTTCGGATTAATTTTTATTCTGTGGACATGGAGAGGTCTCTCATGGACAACCCAATGTTCGCTTAGGAAACCCACCAGGCTATCCAACAATTAGTATCAGAGCTGAGGTTTTTGATTTTGTGTGTTTAGGATTCGGTTACTTTTTGCACATTATCATATATTTTATTTTTGCCGGATAATAGTAGGATGTGCGTAGGCTAACTCTTTGTTGCAGGCACGAGATTCCAACTATTATAGCTTAAATAGTGTGTGTGTGTGTGTGATAGATTGTGCATGGTTGTAATTATTTGAATCCTCGGGGTTGACGAGGCTAAATAGGTATTTAATTTTTATAATTAAAAACGGCACATGTCTAGCCGAGCTTTTTATTTACTCTCGATCTAGATTATATATACACTCCTTTGTGGAGTATAGGATCGATGGATGTAAATAAGTAGCTTATCATCATGGCTTGGAGATCCCTTCAGTGGTGGCTTGCGCATGGTGTAGGGAGGAGCGAACGAGGTGGCGACACGAATAGAGGCGCATTGAAGACCAAAGCCATGATAGTTGGAAAAATTTAGAATTTTTCTTGTTTATTGTTTTGGTTTATATGCTTGTCGTGTGTGTGCATGAAAATTCCTCGTCATAAATAACTAACTGGAAGAGGGACCCTAAGGGTCCCGCGGCCTCCATTACTAATTTGACAAGTGATGCGAACAAGCCTGCGCGTCGGCTCTGAGTGCCTTCCTCCCTATCGAATGGCCTTGTTCTACAGATCACTGGGTCAGACATGATTAAAGAAAATTGTTAAGGAGCGTGTGATTTTCCCCATCGGATGACATATCATTTGAGATAATTTTCTTAGTATCGTGTAATGTTAAACACTTAGATGCAATTAATATTATCCTCCCCATCGGAGTCACTACTATTATTTGTAGGGCCGAAGTGAACCAACTATTAATTTTATTTGTCAAAAAGTTAGGTTGACAGGATAATAAAATTAAAATGCACAGTGCACGATGATGCATGACACTGGTTAAACAACATCCACTATCTAGTCCACCTATATCAACATGATATGCAAGGATCGTAGATAATGCACCATAGCCTAAGTCCTAAAGGTATAGGTATCACATGCCAGGTATAGTATAAACAATATCAGCAAAACAAATAGAAGATATATATAACAATCTATTACCATATCGCTAAATAAAGCATATCAAGCATATAAACTATGACTAATCTAGAAGATAAGTCAGAGATACCCGCCTCAATACGACGAAGTCCGTGTGCGTAGAAACCCACCGTCCAAAAATAACATCCGCAACGGGTGGAATCCAATCAATATCCTGCATCAAAAATACTACTTAGCTAATTATATAATTAGTAAATGACTATCAAAACTCCTACACCGTATTAGGGATAGTCCTAATTATTGAAAGCACCTAATTAGCTCTAATTAAGTGATTTAGCTTAAATTGCTAAAACTGGACTCAATCCTTACATTACAACGGTTAGGAACAAGACAGGCCACTACATCCCAACTCATCAAGTGTCAACCAAGCTGTACACCCCACGACAGGGAGGAAGAAGACACAGAGTCAACTCTTCTCCACTTGATGCCCACGACATTAGAATCAAACACCAAAACAACCAAAATCTAACTCACAACCTCAACATTCCGAAACAGATTAAATCCAACATAAAACTGGAATCAGTCTCAATGAACACTAGTTCATCTTCAATCACAAAACAGGGCAGCCAATAAGAAAGCTCAAAGAACACAACTCACAACCAGCAAGAGGAAAATTGAGATCAGATCGTCACTATACGAATTAAATAGATTTAACAATCCAAACATATTCATCCAATATCAATACTGAAGAAACTAAAATCTTACCTCAGATTTGGAATTACACGAAGGTTTCCTATCCTGATTTGGCCGAAATCAGGCGCTTCTAAGAAAGCACTACCATGGATGGCTTCATTCTCCGAAATAGCAATTCCTCTACGACGCGATCCAATGCCGATGAGCTAGGGCAGATAGTCGTTAGGTAGCAGCAGATCTGCATCAAATCACAGCGTCAGTGACACAAGGAGAAACAAATCAAAAGACCACAAGGAACTCGAGAGGCTAAGGGCGATACCTAGGGTAGGTGGCCATCAACAAGAACCCGATCGCGAGGAAGAAAGAATGTGGCACGCGATGCATGTGATGCCGTCGCGACGACTGTCTAGCACCCAAGATCTGCCTGGCTTCCGACCCCCCTGATCCGCAAGAGGTCACAGAGGAGGAAGGTCGTCAGAGAGAATGGTGGCTCAATCGACGGTGACAAAACCTCGCTCAAGTGGATCGGCTGAGTAAGCTTGGGGGAGATCGTGCGCATAAAGGAGTCGTTTGCGACCGAGAGGAGGAAGAAAGGAAGGGTACTCGAAGGGTTGCCGGCGCAGATTGAGGAGACAAAAGCCGAAGGGGAGAAGAAGAAGAAGAGGAGGAGGGGAAAAGTCGGCGTCGGATTTTTGAGATCCCGATTTGCCACAGCGAAGAGGAAAAAGGGGTTTTAAGTCATTGGGCTTTTTGCAAATAACCCCTCCGATTTTGGCATATCCGACGCAGGCCCTTAAGTTTAGACAATTTTGCCTTCTGGTCCCTCAAATTCCCAGTGTTTTAACATCTTCCTTCTTGTTTCGCTCAAGCTCGCTCATCCCTCTAGATCCCTCTTGCTGGGATCTCACCGTCGATCGCCAGAAGGTCATCACCTCTTCTACATCGCTCGTCATCGCAGCCTGACAGTTATCCCACCGCTTGATCGCGGGTAACCATGGCCATCATTGCCGCCCCTCTCCAACTACTGGAAGGTACTATGGTGATTACTTTTCTTTCCCCGATTTGATCGACGTCGCCCTCTTTCATTGATCATCGACCTCACCACCAACAAAGGCTCTTTGTGAATGGCCTTTTGTGTTCTATTGATCGTTGCCATTCCAATCCAGAGATTCAGAGCTTAGCTTAGCTTTTTTGAATCATAAAATCTGAGGAGGCATCATTGGAGTTGAGGTTTCTAGTGGAAGATCCTCCCTACGATCTTAGATTTTGTCGAATTTTGAGCAGGAGGTGTGGTCGACACCCATTTAGGTAAGTCTCCATTGCTTAGGCTTGAAATAGAATGTAATTGGTGAATGATTGTTTATTCTCCATGAATGGATTGAATTGTTGTTCGAATGGTAGGTTTGGGCAGTGAATTATGTTTCAGAATGATGTTGGGTATTGTTCTTTGATCCTGTTACTAATACCATGCTGGATTTAGGGATGAGATTGTTGCTTGTTTTGGGTTGAAGGTTTTTGAAATTGGATGTTTGATTTAGAATGAATTATAATGTATGATTTGAGTAATAGGTTATTGATGATCAAGCTTTGTTTTAAAGGGATTGATCAGTAGGGTATTCTTGTTTAGGATTGTGATTCTAATGGATCAAACAGTGAGTGGTTTGTTGTTTATAGAGCTAGGGTTCAGTTGTAGGAGCTGAATTTGGAGAAAGTAGTGTTTTACAAGTTAGAACAGTGTGAGTTATTATGGGTGGACTAGAAGTTGACCATTTGGGTTAAACGTAGACCAAACCTAAATTCGTAACCTAATCCCAAACAAACGTGTGTTGATCATTTAATTAGTTATAATTAAATGAAATATGATAATTAGGTTAACCATAATACGGTTCAGAGATTTGTTTAGCTACTTACAAATTGATATGATAGCTAAAATTATGACCTTTGATATATAACACTTATTTGTTGCTGATTATTAGATGGGTGGTTCTCTACTTATACAAACTTCTCTATTTTGAGGTGGATACTTCTTGCTTGTTTCCTTTAGTACGACTTTACCTTATGCATGTCTTATTGATTTGTACATGTTAGATTGAGTTATGTATGATGACCTGGTGGGTGTTGCATGTGTTAGAGTTATGCACCATCCCTACATTGTTTCATGTTGGCGATCATCGACTCCTTTGTTGTCAGAGCCCGTCGCCCGTTACATGATCTACACACACGACCATTCATGGGTTAGTGGATACTGTTGGATGTGTGTAGTTGCTCTGTGTTGCTCCGCTCGGCTGCTCATGGGTAGTGGTTCTAGAGTGTGGTAGCAAGTACGGTTCCCTCCTCTTTCTAGTGACATGAGGAAATGAGAGAGATATCTTCCCTATATTGACATGAGGCGGATTGTTTACTCCACCAACATCTTGTCCACTCGGTCAATCATGAGCAGTGATGACAGAGTGCGTACATTGTCACAACCCTACCCACTCGGTCATCTACTTATGACCTGTGACGGTGGTTTGATTGGCGTCAGGGGTGACTGATGGACCCAAAATAGACTGTCACGAATGTGGGTCCTCCAAATTTAGAATATGAATAAAATTACTGGAAACCTTTTTTGCAATCAAAATATGAAAATGTAGTAAAGGGGTCACAGGTCGTATTTTTCCTCGGGACTAGTTGAGAGTTTGTTTGATTCGAGCTCGTGTTTATGTGTCGTTGATATTTTTGGGTTTCAAATCAATTTTGGGTTTTGGGTTGCAATTGGAAAATAAAAACACAAGGAAAAAGAGTAAACTGAACCAAGCAATTTAACTAGGCAATTGATGAACTTAACCAATATCCAATTCAATCAACCAATGCACTTAACCGACTTTTGAAAACAATTCTGCTATCAAATGCAGAATGTAGCGACCCGCCTTCTTACTGCCTTAGACGGATCGTTACTTTTCTCTACTTCTCAACTTTTATACATGACTAAAGAAAATTGCGGAAATCTTTTTTTTTCTTTTAAATTCTGCTAACAATTATATTCTAACTTAAGCAATCATGTATAATAATACCATGTCATACTTTCTTCTCAAATCCCATAGCTAATACCTGTTGAAAACAGCCTTACCCTTCTTAAACTGCCTGTACCAGTCGACTGGTGACGTGGCAGTCGACTGGTACGCCTGTCATCAGTTTTACAGGTTTCGGCCCTTGCTTTCCAAGTCCACCATTCCTTCAATTTCGAGCCATATCAAACTACGACACCATGTCTATACTCTATATCAGTTTCCTAAACAATTTAGCCAATCAAACGAATCCCTAAACTTGAATTTAGGACTTTTATGGAAGAAAATAAACTAAACAAGTTTATATAAACTTTAACAATAGAGTTTGTACCAATCTTGACTTCTATGAATTTATAACACCAACTACATGTTCTACAACCTTGCTAAAGCATTATGAAATGTGATTGCAACTTTTCTGAACATTTTTAAGCAATAAAAACTTGATTCAAAGGAAAATTGATACTATCTTAGCACGAACTCCTTTTCCTCTAACAAAGTATCAATATCTCTAACTACTCACACTTCTACTCATCCAATGCAATCATAAGGATATATATATGCTAAATGAATTGACATGGAATCTTTACTCTAAGAAATTTAGCATGTAAAACTATCCAAAACTCATATACTCAATAATCTCCATAAGCAAGAACTTGAAATTTGAATAACTTAAACAATGTAATTCAAATAACTAAATTGTCTCGTCTCAAGGATCTCTCCATAATCAGCCACCACACACACTCTACTCAGCATCGCCTCGTCGTCTTCCTTCAGAATTGCTTGCCTTTACCTTTATCTGCAATAAAAGGAAATGCATCTATAAGCAAAAGCTTAGTAAGTACTATCTAGCTCACAAAATCTCGAATGTGTAAACATGCTTCTAGAACAATATGAAAATCATATGAGATACTAATATGCTTGAAAGAAAACTAAGAACATGTATAGCTCAAAACATGCATACTCAAGCAATAATAAATCTCAATTTACTTTTCTTGGCTCAACTTGAAACTTTAGCTATTCTTTAACTTTTGAAATCTTTGCTAAAGCATATACTTAAAAATAATAATCACTTGGATCCACTGAAGACGTAAGTACCATCTCATGCGCGTTCCCTAAAAGGTTGGGGTAGCGAGCCACCAATCCTAATAGAGCAGACCTTGGTCTACCAGGGCCAAGACCTTGGAATTGGACACCTGGATTTCTTTAACGACGCCCTTGGACGCCGGGTACTGGCCTTAGAAAATAAAATAGCTTTTCTTTCTTTTCTTTCTTATCTGTAAATGCCTTGGCATTTTCTGGAGCACCTTGCGTGCTAAAATCCCTAAGTCTTGACTTTTCGGGATTTCTTAAGGCCTTGGCCTTTTCTTTTCTTATCTTTATCTTCTCTTTTCTTTTCTCATAGCTTTTCTTGGTCCCTAATCTCATATAGGGTGCTTATCAAACATATACAAGCATATAAGGAACTAAGATTACATGCAAAAACTGAAACAAAAGGAAATATCACTTTTTAAAAACTTTTAAAGGAAATTCTCGCGGAAAAACCGCCTCTTACTGCAGGTGAGCAGTACTTACATTGATATCTTGGACTTACAACCAAGATTGACGTCTAGGACTCGGAAGAAACTTGAGATCTCGGAGAATTCTTCGCACCTACGCGTTCCTCTCGTCGCGGGGATCCCGAATATAGGATTATCTCTCGGAGAAAAGCTTTGGCCGGCCCTCTAGGGCTTGATGTGGCGTGCGCACAAGAGAGGAGAGGGAGAGGGGTCGGCGCAACCTTGGGAGAGGGAGAGGGTTTGAGAGAAAATAAAACTTCTCTCTTTAATTATCTATTTATACTTAAGGGTCGGATCAACCTAACTATACCATAAATACCCTTCTCTCCGTCCCTTGTTGTGCTTGATACCCCTAGCCCGGCTGGCCGCGCGCTCCCTTGGTCTCGTGGTGGTCGCGGGTTTGAGCCACCCGCTGCACTTAATTGGTTTTTTCCATTTTTGGCTTTTTCCTTTTTCTTTTTCTTTTTCCAAAAATACCAAACGGACTCGGAAAATTCCATAAAAATACTCTAAAAATTCCTAAAAATATCTAGAATATTTCTAAACCATTTCTAAATAATTCCAAGGACTTTAAGAACTAAAAATAGAAATTTTGGGGCGTTACACAGAAAGTGCCCTACCAATTGAATTTAACTTCAGGAATTATCATTCAAAACCGAAACTGACCTTGATACAAATGCATCAATGAATGACAAGGGAACTTGATACGCAGGGCTACAAACTTATGTGCTGAGAATGATATTAATGCAGGACTATAAACTGATATAAAGCGAATGGAATTGAAGCAAACCACTCAATTGCAACTTCTACAGCTCATAAATACAGAAACCACTCGAAGGAACCCACAAATTCAGAAACGAACGTGATGTGCAGAAATGACTTGAAGACAGAATTGAAATGCAGCAGAATTGATATGCATGCAGGATTCACTAGCAGAAGACAAGGCTAAAACAAGTGCAGGAATTTCAGAAGGCAATGGCTGTAATGTTTCTGAATGCATTCGGCATTCATAAACTCAGAACGGATAACTAAAAAACTGCAGAATTGGAGACTAACATGCAGAATTTGAGGCCACCTAGACATGCAGAAAAGGAAAACCAACGTGCCAACATGAAACTGATGCTAAGTGCTTACACTATGGACTGGAAATTCAGATTCAATTTCAGAATTGCAGCAACAATTTGAATGCAAATCCAACAAACAAGCGGGCCAAAATTGATGCACTGATCTACAATTCAGAATTACTAAGCTGTAATTGACACAAAACGAACTGATGTGCAGAAACAAAGAGATGCAGAATTGAATTGCATGAAAACAAAACCCGCAGAAATGAAGTTTAACTTTTAGAAATCAGATGCATTCAACACACTAGATAAAAGGTCACGCAAGGCAGAAATGTTGTGCAGGAATGCAGTAATGAAGTTCAGAATTGTTCTTGATGCAGAAGTGAATTGCAAGAGTGCAGAAATGAAGTTCAAACGTGAGCCAGAACTTCAGACATGGAACTGAAGTGCAGACTTGAATGAATGAATGGATGAGATGCAAAATTTCAGAGACCGACTTGATGTAAAACAAGGATCAATTTAGACTTCAGAAATAATCACCAATTCAGAGCTTAATCAGACTTGTAGCAGAAAAACTGAATAACGGGAATGGGTTTAACTTTGCTGCAACAAGATTGACATGAATCAGTGGGATCCGAATGCAGAAATTAATTCTGAAAGCCTTGTAAATGAGACAAGCTTCAAAGTATATTTAGCTAAGAACACTAAACTAACTTGATACAAAACTTGAGAAATACATTCAAAGGAAAGAAAACTGATACGCATAAAGGAAAAATTGATACGCAGCAACAAGAACTGGCACGCAAGCATGAAGGCAAGAAATGAACTAAAATTAAATCTGAAAGCTCACTAACAAACAATCTATTTGATACTATTGCAGAATTGAAACTTAATTAAGCAGAAACAATGAAAAAATGAAATCTAAGTGCTGACACAGAGAAATTCAGAAACGAAACAGTGGCAGATTCAAAATTACAGCTACAAATTGAAAATTCAAGAAGATAACTAATCCTCAACCCTTCCAAAGCTCAAAATCTCCTTGTTTATCACGCAAGGGCTGGCCTCGAACCCCTAAGCTCAGCAAACCAATTGGAAAACAACTCAGTCGGTCGAATCTGCTCAAATCTGCGCTAGCTGGAATTTCCCATCCGATCCACTCTATCTCAACTGAATGAACTGCGATGATGATTTGAGAATCATCTGAGCTCACCTGAGAACCCCTACAAGCAGCTCAGATGGTCGGAAATGGCTTGTGGAAGCGAAATGAGTGATCGACTGAAGAACTGCCGATACCCTCAAACGGTCCCTATTCCGGCGCAAATTGAGCTGAAATCTCCAACCAAACTATCCTTCAATCATTCAGATGTTGATCCAAGGTCGAGGTTGAGGAGGTTACGCCTTCAAACTAAAGAAATTGCAGCAAAAATGAAGAACATCGCAAGAAGAACGAAGAACTACGAAGGAAACGGCGAAGACGCGACAACGCTGAAGGCTGGGAAAGTTTGATTAAATACATAGGAATGGACGACCCTGATTGATTTTGATGAATCCAACGGCTGATCTTGCTCTGATCTGACCCAAACTTTCCAGATGTTGATCAAGGATCAGGATCTGCCTCGTAGTAGCTCGGATCCTCCAGATTTGCAACGGATGGTCCAGATCAACCTAATCTTTGAATGGACGATCTAGAGCCCTCCGAGCTTGATCCAACGGTTGATTTAGCTTTGATTGGGATGAAACCTTCAGATCTTGATCAGAGTGCTTGATCAACCCTAACCCTAGCTCGGATTGCTTCAGATGGTCCCGGATGGCTCAGATCTAGCCGCTTTTGAATCGGGCGGCCCAGATTAATCCGAAACTTGATAACTCGATCTGGGTCCTCTTCTGACTCAAGTTTGACCCAGTATGCCCTAGGTCCATGAACCTTTCATGCCTAAAAAAATAGATCAAAAATTTAGTGGCCAAAGAATTCAATTTTGTGTAAATTTGTAATTAAGTCCAAAATAAGAGGAAGTTCTAAAACCTAGGGTAAATTCACAATTAAGCAATAAAAACATAGGTCAAACATGGATTTTAGCAATTAAAATAATCAATAAAATGGTACTTATCAGTGACCATGTCATTGCATCATGTGTATATGATATATTATGCATTTATTTGTGCTTATTGTATTTGTTTGCTGCATATGTTTAACATGCATATACAGGGGGATAGTTTACACATTGGATTGTGTTTTGTACTTGATGTTATATAGAGGTTGATTGCACCACCCCGCATGATAGATAGATTCTGGTATGTACATTCATTTAGTACTTCAGTTTTGTATATTTTGATATTCCCTTGAGACTATATAATGTTGTTTCCTTATAGCTTGTATAGTTATTTATATTGTCATGCATATCTATCTCTATATTAGCAGAGTCCGCTTGGACTCATCACCCTTTTACCCTATTTTTATTTTCAGGTTGATGGTCCACTAGGAGAGCCCAATTGTCAGTCGTCCCAGGTCTCAATGACTCCGACTTCGGATTTTCCGCCTTGATTATGATTACTAGTATAACATATTTCATACTCTGTATTTGTTTTGCATCATGGACTTGTATTTGCATTGTGTTGATGCTTAGATTGTAATTTTGAGCCCTTCGTTGGACTTTATGTGATGTGTTTTGCTGCGCACCTGCCCAGATGGTAGATCAGGTAAGTCTTATTAGATTTTATACTATGAATGCATTTTCTTTTATATGCTCTGATTAGGATTGGCCGATATATTTTTATTTAAGGCTAGAGGTCATATCTTGCGCGTGTGTATATATGAATGTTTCATATTATCCACCGTACAAGAGAGATGTTGTCCGATTGTATATTGGACCAGCGACTCCTCTCCAAGGGCGTGACACATTGTAGGGTTGTGGCTTCACTATTGCATAATGTTACTTAATTGTAGACTACCATAGCATGTTTTCATATGTCTTGACTCAGGTTTGAAGTCATATAGTGACGATGATCAAAGGTCGGCAAGAGGTGGGTGAATTGCCCCTGAAAATAAAAATTATTATCTTTTATTTATCTTAAACAAAGATGTTGATTAGTTCAAAATAAACCAAACATTAATAGAAAAATTATAATAAAAAAAGGAATAATGATTGAGAGAGTGAAAATGGGAGAGTGAAAACCATAATGAATGACGTGGCAACTTGCATGCACGATCTCCGACGGGTTCACCGTGCCCCCCAGGGTATAGTTTGAATCGGGGCGGCGACCGAAGGCCGCCGATGGTGTCTAAGCGATAATTGGACGTGTGCATGTAAAGTGTCACGTCATGCCACATCATGCCATATCATTCACTATGATTTTTCACTCTCCCTATCATTACTCTAAAAAAAGAGGCACACAGATTTTTCCTTAGTTGCAACTAGGATGGTTGCTAATCTAAGGCAAGTATAGCGTAGATCCCCTGAATAAACTTCTTCGGGCTGGAAAGTCTCTTAAAAAATGAATGTTCAGAAAAAAATGGAAAACTACAAAGAAAATTGTTTGCTATAAATCCAGTTGAATGGATGATTTGGAACTGAGCTATGGGGGTTTATTTTATAGTCCCGGTCAATTCTATCCAAATGCTGACGTGGCACTATAGTGTCCGAGTGCTTGAGGGCGCCTGACACGTGTCTTGAGGGTTATCCGAAGCGCAATGTTCGCAAACAGCTAGCTGGTGGATAATTATTGGCTCTCAGGCGCATGTATGCTGACTTTTGGTTAGCAACCAGTCTCCAGCGGGTCTTTTTGGGTGATTTTTGGACCTTCCAGAGTTGGGCTCACCTGAACCCTCCTCCGGCCTTCTTCTCGAGCAAGCTTCCTCCTGGCTTCTTGTCCCTCGGACGTCACTGCGTCTTCCACCAATGTCCTTCTCACTCTACCGATGTATTCTTCCGCAGACCTCTGCGTCCCTCGGATGCACCAAGTCTGTCGACTCCTTTCCCGTGTCATCTTTCTTGACTGTTGCATTTTCCACTCGACTTTCTGTGCTCCTATGTTCTTGCACACTTAGACACAAAGATTAAAAATTAATATGACATAACTTGACTCGGATAATCATATCAAAATTAACCTGAAATATTTATACATAGGTCATTGCATAAAAAGGTTCCCTCTAGTTCAAGATGAGTACATCTTATAGGTTATCCTGTTTGTGGATTTGATGATTGGAATTATTGGAATAGGACATTTATCATTTTCTCATTTGTTTCTCGAAGATATTTTTTTATGCACAACGCTATACTCATGTTTTGGGAGGTGGCAATATCATTTCAAGGATAATATTATGGATTGTTTTCTCTATCTAATCTAAGACATCCATATATATAGAATGATATGATTTTATAACGTCGGATTCTGCATGTTTCACACCTATTGCTGGAATTAAATATAATTTGTGAGAAAAAAAAATGATTAATGAAATTTTTTTAACCTCGGACGATCCGCTCGGTCTCATGAAAATTTCTCATCGGTCGACAGGGTAAATCGGAAAGCGCTCGTAATGGACGGTCTATTTGGAGGAAGCCCAGCGTCCCAGGATTCGCGCCCCATTTGGAGAAAAAATCCCTACAAATATGTCGTAGTTGGGGATCAAACCATGGATGTCTGAAAAAGTGACTAGTCACCCTACAAATATAATTTGTGAGAGAACCATGAAAACTATCTCAAATTATCCACACGTATTATTGGAATTAGATATAATTTGTCAAAGATCTATAAGGAACTATCTCAAATTATCCTAACACATGGAGATCATAATTTAATTTCCAAATTTACATTTCCAAGGACAACCTTTTTAATCTAACACATTTTCAGGCATGACAACTCAGTGAACTAAATTAATTAAATGTGTAAATATAGTCAATCTGTTCCTTTGCCGGTTGACCATAGGATAATAACGGTTTTTTTATTACTTATGTATTAGCTATTATAAATGCATATTGTTTGTTTTTTAGGGGGTTTTTGATGCTAATATGATGGATGACACTGCAGAATTATCCAAATTCCTCAGGTTTGTGAAATTTTTCCAACAACCTATTATGCATCTACACTAACACTGACACGGTTATAATATCTTCTCTCTTTGCTATATCATTTTTGGTTTCAGACATTTTCCAGAATATCTTGAAGAACATGTACGTGGTTTTTTCAAAAGCCTCCCTAATATTCCTATAATTTCTATGAGCGTGCTTGGAGGAGATTAGAGATGATAATTTTCTCCGTGAGTTCGAGACCTCGTTGGGAAAACCTGAAATGGGGTGGGTTCGTGGAACATTATTATCGGGTATGGGGGTTTGAGTTCGGAGATTTTTTTAAATCCCCGTAGTAGATTGGGGATGGATATAGGGATGCTATCCCCATCCCCGAACCCATCCTGATAGCCTCGATAATAATAATAATACCAATACTACTAATTATTATTTTTATAATATAAGTATATTTACATAATTTTTCATAATATTTAGAGTTAAATATTAATAGCGGATTTAATCCCCGCGGAGTCGGGGATGGGGATTCCCTGATTAAGTAAAATGGTGGATTGGGAAGGGGATGGGAGCGGGGATATAATTTGGAGGTGAGGATGGAGATGACAAACTCACCCCCGCCCCACCCCATTACCATCCCTAGGAGATTATACTAACCTCATTGGTGAGATGTTATTTCTGCCTTCTTTTCCTTACTTGGATACTTGTATCAAGACTAGTTGGCAACAACCAACCTGTTGTTATGTTACTGCCTATGAATCTCATTTAAGAATGTAATATTTTTCAACTGAAACTACTAACATTAACAGTTCTTTCATTTATTTTTTAAATGCTGAATCATCTTATTTTTCTTCATCAGACTAACTTCAAGTTGGCATTTTATGCCAAAAATTCAGTGGTGCTGATACAGAATCTGGAAACAGTGGAGTTGCCCATGGGATTACTGTTGGAGTTAGGAAGCCTAGAAGACACCCCTTCCTCTTCCTCTTCTAATCTAATGAATTCCTCCATTTATGGAGTAATAGGACGAGTTTATGTGCTCTTATAAAAGTGGGCGTCCAAAGCAATCCAAAGAGGAAAACAGAGCAGAATTTATTACAGGGCTTTGGTTCATAGGAAAAAGTAGTCCATTTGTGATTGCTTTCTTGACAGCAAGGAGAAGAGAAGATCCTCCATTGATCATTGTAAGTCTAATTTACTTGTGAATCATCTCATGCTTAAGATCTAGCAATGGTATCATAACCCGTTAGATTATAAGAGCATGAAAAAAATACCTTTGTAAAGAAATCCCTTTGCGATGAATATTTCACACCTCTTAGTCTTTGTTCACTCTAATTGATGGGTGAAATCGTGACTGAGTTCATGATCAGAGGCTGTTACCAAGACTCAATCACAGCCCAAGGAGTTAGTCTTCGTCTTCCGTTGTCTCACTGGCTGGGAAATCACGGCTATATCGATCATTTTTCTTCCCGAGCTAACAATGGGTGGCGAAAGTTTGCAGTGGGGACTGCGACAGAGGCGCGCTTTCATCCATTGCCAATGATCGCATCACGCATGAAGGGAGCCATCGCCATTGGTTGGACACGCCGATGGAGGCGGTAATGGCGCTGGTGATGGCGAAAAGAAAGGGGAAACAAAAAGTTTCAGGAGTCAGCATGGAGAAGAAGAGGTGACATGGAGAAGAGAAAAGGGGATTAGGTTTTGTGAGAAAAGGTTTGATTTAATAAAATAAAAAAAGGAGTACAGTTAAAAAAATAATAATAAAAGCGACAAAAAGAAGCCCCATGCAAGGTCGAACGACAAAAAGAAGCCCCATGCAAGGTCGAACCACAAACCTTGAGCAAACTAAAGCTCTACCACAGTACTATAAGCAATGTTCTTTTTTATATCTGGTACAATTAATTTGAACCAAACTATTCAATTAGACTTGGGTTTGGTTTAATCAAATTAGATTGGTCTAATTAGACCAGGTCTGGTTCAAACAATTAGTTGGTTTAACCAAACCAGTTTAATCGAAACCCGAACCAAACTAACCGATTTGATCAATAGGTTGAACTTAAACAACAACAATAGAGCATCCAAATCGATTAGTCCAGTATGATAATCAACTGTAGCTGCTTAATTAAAGAAAACTTATTTTTTCTTATTTGCTTGTATGCTTTTTTTATGCATATGTGTGAATTGAAAAAGACTGATTTTGTTATTGGTTTGTCGGTTTTGTACTGACAATATTATTTTTCAATTCCAGATGTCGCATGAGATACACACCATGATTCGACGCAATGAGCGATGTCGTGAGCTAATGGAGCAGATAGAGGAGGTTGACTATAGTCTGGTTCTCGGAATCGAAGGAAATATAGGAATATTAGATCGACTATTTTGAAAACTTAAGCAGGAAGAGTTTCCAATCATGGATGACTACAGAATCGGAGCATTGATTCGTTCATTGCCAAGGCGTGCGAGAGAAGTTGTACACCAGATATGAGGACGCTATGAATATCATATCTCATACACTGAGTTATGTAAGCAGCTACTTCGCCATGAGTTTCCAGAGAATCTAGATGATTTTGAGGAAGACCCAAAACAAGATCCTGAAGAATTTGAGCAGGATCCAGACGAAGATCTTGAAATATTTGAGGAAGATCCTGAAATATTTGAGAAAGATCCTGAAATATTTGAGGAAGATCCTGATATTAAATGTTTGAGGAAGATCCTATAGAAAGTGTGGAACAACCCGAAACTGCCTGATTTGAGATGAACGAGAGAGTGATGACCATTGTCATAGTATTTTTTTTTTATTATGGGAGTAATATCAGCTTATCTAGTTCATTAAATTCTGTTGTTGTTGTTGTTATGTACGAACTGAATAAGCTCATTTAATAACGTTTTGTAGATATTGTTGTTATGAATGAACAATGATATACTTAAATGTAAAAGTTATGTTATGTGTTAACTTACTTAAAAAAGATTAGATCATTCTATGATTAGTTTATATTCAATACAAATGATTAGTTTATTCTATAATTAGTTCATATTCAATACAAATGATTAGTTCGTTTGATGGGATGTATATAATATAATTGATCAATGTTGATTAGATTGGATTATACGAATGATGAGTGGAAATGTAGTTACCACTTGATTTCGTAAAGCAACTCAAATTTATATTATGCCAATTATAAATTATGTACATATGATATATACTAAATTAATGAATAATATGTTTATTTATGATAGATCATGACAACTAAGTACATCATAGCCGAACTGAACAAGGGAGAGAAATTATATAGGGATAACTATAAAATATGGGATCTTAAGATATAATATATTCTTGAGGAACATAAAGTTCTAGAGGTTGTAAATTAGTTTATGGAAGAACCTGCTAGTGGTTCAACTGCATAGCATAAATTTGATCTTGATGCCTATAAGGCATGGAAGAAAAAGGACTCCATTGTTAAGGAGATATTGATTAATTCAATGGTAGACGATCTGGTATTTGAATATGAGTCATTACCATCATCTCATGCTATTTGGGTAGCCCTGAGAAAGGAATACTGTGGAGTTAGTTCAAGCAAGCTTTGTCAACTGACAATCAAGTTTGTTACCATGACTCAACATATGAGAGAAATGGGGAATATGATTCGGGAGCTAAAGGTTGATGGTTATGAGTTGACCGATGAATAATAGGTTCAAACAGTTATTCGCTCTCTTCCTGATTCTTAGAAAAAAATCAAACAAAACCTTACTCACAGTGAGAGTATTAAAACTTTCATTGATATCTCATGTCATATTGAGTTGGAGGCAGAGAGAATAGAATCCGCGAGGATTTCTGAACAAGCTTTTGTAGCTGAAGGTTCTGGATCCAAGAATAAAGAAAGATAATTCAAGAAAGGAAAGGGTAAGGAAAAGAAACTGGTGCTACTATTGTGCAAGACCCAAACAAGAAGAAAGGAAAGAAGTATGAAAAGATACCTAAAAGTAAGCTGACTTGCTACAATTGTAGCAAGAAGGGCCACTTTGCTCGGGAATGTATTGAGCCAAAAAAGGTAGATCCATGTTTGTCTTCTTTTCATGAGTTTTATGTTGCTTGTTCAGTATTGTTATAAATTATAATCCTTTATGGATTATAGATTCAGGAGCAATGAACCATATAGCTCGTGATCGAGCTACATACGTAGAGTACCATCGGGTACCAGCTGGCAATAAGTGGATATATATAGGAAACAATGCAAGAATTGAAGTTAAAGGAATTGACACTTGCAAACTCAATTTTCATGATGGATGTACCTTGTTTCTGCATGATGTCCTATATGCTCCTGAAGTAATAGTCAATATGAAGAAAAATCATATGCTAGTGTCATTGGTAGTTTGATGTACACTATGTTGTGTACTCGTCCTGATATAAGCTATGATGTTGGCTTAGTTAGTCATTTCCAGTCAAACCCAGGATCGAGACACTGGAGCAGTGAAAAGGATATTCAGATATCTCAAAGGGATAGTAGATTATTGTCTCTGCTTCTCAGGATCAAGGTTGAGCCTAAAGGGCAACACAAATGTAGATTGGGCAGGGGACCTTGATGACAGAAAATTCACATCTGGCTATACTTTCTTGCTGATGGTGGAGTCATCTCATGAAACAGCAAGAAACATGCTTGTGTAGCACTGTCGACAATAGAGGTTGAGTATGTGGCTTGTGCAATGATTATACAAGAAGCTATCTATTAAGAAGGTTCATAAAGCATCTGAAGATTGATGAGGACAGTGGGAGTCTTGTTACAATGTATTCTGATAATCAAGCTGCTATAGCTTTTTTCAAGGATCCTAAATATCACAGCATAGGCAAGCACATAGAAATTAAATATAATTTTGTAAGAGATATTGTTAATAAGAAAAAGATAATTCTTGAGCCTACACAAGCGATGCTTGTATATCCTTTTACTATACCATTGACTAAAGAGTTATTTCATAGGCATGTGATGTCTTTGGGATTACGCAAGATGTAACACATTGTAAAGACTGTTATATATATGAAATGTCATGATCTATTCAATATAAATATATTTGTTACATTTAGATAAAAGTCTCGATGAGCATGTTAACAGGTTGAGATTGGTCCACTCACATAGACAATCATCTCTATTTGTTAAGTATAAATAGAGATAAGACTATTACTTATGAAATAACTTAGGTAGTTGTAAATAGAGACATATTCATAAGTTGGGGTTGTCTTGATTTTTGTATAAAGATAAAATCATTTATATAATGATCGAAGTAAATGCACCCATCATTTACTAAACATGTTAAAGGCCATATTAGAATTCATAAGTTGAATTCGGATTAGACATTAGGTATGTCTAGATTGAAATCTGTACGATGTTAAATATTTGAGAAAAACATGTACTCTTTTTGGTATAGAGAAAAACATCGTAGCTTGTGATTCATACCATATATGCTATAGTGACAATAAGGGTAGTTGGAGAATTGATCCCTACTTCTCTGCTATGTGAGACCCTTGAGATTACAAGTTAATCTCAATCTTACCCTAAGTGACTATTTATTTATCTACTTGAAGTTCTAATCAGTGTCTGCTACTTTAGTGTATATCCTATTGGCTATGGATGATTCGGTCTATGGAGCATAACTAGGAAAGCGACTGATTAGAATGAAAAGATTCTAGCTAAAAAAGGAAAATTAAAATTGTTTTATATCTGTGGAACTTATTCACTGGTCGACTAGTTACATTTTTTATAGAGTACTTAAAATGTGATTGTGAATAAATGTATTAATTAGAGATGTTGAATATGTTCTTGACATAGTAATCATATGAGGGATTAGAGATATTTATATTGATGTAAATATTTAATCTAAGGTAAAGGCAAGTAATTTATGTTTCAGATTCATTTATAGAGTAGCTAAGTTAAGTGTAACAACTTTCTTAGCAGTTATTGCTCAGTGTGTTTGTTGTCGCATAAATCATTTTCCCTGAAGTATGAAATAAATGTTTTTACATGATCTTTGTGACAAGATAACCTTTTATGGATTGACTTAGATGAGTGGGAGATGTTGGAGTTAGGAAGACTAGAAGGCACTCCTTCCTCTTCCTCTTCCAATCTAATGAATTCCTCCATTTATGGAGGAATAGGAAGAGTTCATGTGCTCTTATAAAAATGGGCATCCAAAGCAATCCAAAGAGGAAAATAGAATAGAATTCATCGTAGGGCTTTGGTTTGTGGCTAAGAGAGAGTAGTCCATTTGTGATTGTTTTTTTGACAACAAGGAGAAGAGAAAATCCTCCATCGATCATTTAAGTCTAATTTACTTGTGAATCATCTCATGCCTAAGATCTAGCAATTACTATGTTGTAGATTGTGTATTACCATCTTTTAAAAAGCTTTTGTAAGAGAATTAGTTTGCCCTACTGATTGCTTCCAGTACAAGGGAACAATGGATGTCATCAATAAAGTTGTTAGGCAGGTAATATACTACTAGAATTTTGATAATAGACTTCGCCAATACTTACTTCGGCGATGATTAATGACGAAGTAATATATATTAATAAACTTCGATAATAAAATTGGAATAGAAAATATAGTTTTAGACTTCATAGATTAAAAAAATGGACTTTACTTGTAATTTTTAATAACAATTACTTCGTAATTTTTATTTAATGAAGTAATAAGGCTTACAATAAAACTTATAATTTTAAATGGCGAAGTAATAAAATTGAACCAGTAAAACAAAATAAAATCGAAATCGATTTTAATTATTGTTCAATTCCCACATGATTAATTCGCTAGGCGCGCAACCAAATTTCTCTCGCTTCCCCTATTTTTCTCTTCTCTACTTTTCTGTCGTAACCTAAATTTCTCCCATGCGCTTCTCTACTTTTGCTTCGGCAATCTAAGTTTCTCCCACGTCACCCCATCTCTCCTCTGCTCTTGCATCACGGCGATTTGTTCCCATCTCTTCTCTTCTCTGCTCTGTTCCCATCACTTCTCTGCTCTTGCTTCGCGGCGACCACAGATTGTGATCCCTCAAGTCTTTTTTAAAACTCCAAGAAAGAAGAGAGAATCAGTCTCAACAAGTGCTCAATTGGAAGAGAATAAGAGTTTAAAGGCTGAATTGGAGAAATTGAAGGCTCAATTTGCTAGTGTTATGCCAGTCATCAATGATTGAACTTCTGAGATTATAGTATCCAACAAGTGCTCAGACATAAAAGATCCAAAACTATCTGATTATGTGGAAGAAGTTTATGAATGCGATACATCAAATATGAAGGTTCTATATTTTTGATTTCAAGTCAAATTACTTTTTTTTCACATTCGTATGTTTATATATAATACTTATTGTTCTTAAAAGGGGAAAAATATAATTTGGCCGTAAAGCAACATGAAAATGTGGTAGCATATGGTACAATAATATCAGAAGGAGGTCCAAATATCATGATTCACCATGTTCCACTTGGGGAACATAATTTCAAAGTATCTATTGATGTTGTCTTAGATGAAGAAGCAAAGCTTCCAATCCCAATTAAGTCTGGACCAAGAATCATCAATGATGCAATTGGAGTCATTGTTGGTTGGCCTAAAGAGTTGGTAATTTTTCCAACGACAAAGGTACTTTAAGTTTTCACTTGATTTTGTGTTTGCAAATATTGTATATGTTGCTTGGATAATGGTTTAGTTTAGAATACTTATATGAATATTTTAAATTGTAGAAGAAGGGGAAATCTCAACCATTTGCTTTGTCGGATGTTCTTGGTTAGCGTGACAAGTTCAAGGATATTGATAAAACATTACCAATGACATGCAAGTATATTTATTCTCATGTTGTTAGATTGATGAATGAATCGGAGAGCATATACATTAAGTTTGAGGGTGTTATGTTTGGATGTCCTAAAAGCAAACGATTGCTAAGAGAAGATATCTTACACTTTATGGAGATGAGAGAGATAGGTGTCAGATAAATTTTGATTTATATGGGGTATATTATGTCTAATATATAATGTTTGTTTGCATATTTATATTTTTTTTTTGAAACTTGTCCATATCTTGAAATATTTCTAACCGAGTTATATAATATTTTAGTGCAGTCATCTCTACAAATATTTGAGGGACGAAGACAGAGCTGATTATATTTCATTTATGGATCTCGACTACATACCTACATGTCCACTTGGCAATGATGGTCGTGACTTATCACAAAATATTGCTGATCAGTTGAAAGCAACGTGTAGAGATAGCATTTGCCTCATCCCATATAACACTGGGTAATATCTTAGCTATTTATTGATTTTTACTACATACTAGTCAATGCTATATTTTCATTTTTTTCAAGAACCATTGGATTTTGACTATCGTTAATGAAGATAAAAATATGATATATTTATTTGACTCTATGAAGAATCATTAGATTTTGACTATCGTAATTAACACAAATACAATCATTTCTTTGTGAATCTTCCCCATTATGCCATTCTATTAGCTTTTAAAAACGAACAAGAAGGCTTTGCTAGATTATGGAGGGGTACAAATGCAAGTTTAGCATTGGCCGTACCAACTGTGACAAATTAAGGATTACTATCATGTTTACTTGCTTGCTAGCATCAACACTATTATACAACAAAGTTGATTCCAATAATGTATGTCTTGATTGGATGAAGCAATCTCAGACTAAACGGGCAAAGCATGACTCCTGGTCAAACCTCATGCCTTATCCTTCTTCTGAGTTCTAGCCCTAGTTTTGATTTTATTTGGGCTGCCTTCTCCACCCACCACTCTTGTTATCAAGTGCATTTTGTGTTTCTAGTGTGCTACATTCTGCTATTTTATTATATTCATTTTAATTTTATTATTATATTTATATTTATATTATATTTATTATATTATATTATCTTTATTTTTTTATTTTTATTCTTATATTATATTATATATTTATTTTTATCATATTTATTATATTATATTTATTATATTATATTATCTTTATTTTATTCTTATTCTTATATTATATTATATATTTATTTTTATTATATTAATTATATTATATTATATATTATATTATTATTTTTTTTATTATTATATTATTTTATATTTATATTATTCAACTTTATCAAAAGTTGTATTATTTGTAAAGTGTTGAAAAACTAATTAATGCAAAGTTTTTGTGATATTCTTTTAGCTAATTTGATCAATCTGGTGGTCACTATAAAGGTACATACTTATTAATGATTTAGACACTAATTAGATATTAAAATTTTATAAAACAAGTCAATTGATGTCAATATTTGTGATGCTAATTTGTCAGTAATGATATTTATTGTTCTTAATAGTTAAGGTAATTAAAATGGTGTTGGTATATCCTAGGTTACCACATAATTTCTTTAGAGAAAATAAGCAAGTTTATTGGTTGGAAATTAGAATTTGGGAGAGTGTTGCTAGCTATATATATGTAGTAAGTTCACTTGAGTTTATTTTGTTATTTTTGCAACTCAAATACCTGATGCAAATACAAGTGTATTAGATATTCTATGATACGACCAGATATTTTTAGTATGCATGTGGAATTTGTAGTATCGTTGCACTTGAGAGGGAGGTTGAATCACGTGACTTTTTAAAACCAAATGTCAGTTTTTCGAAAATCAGTACGCGACAGAAATTGAAGCGAAAAAGATAAGCACGTAAACACTAAGAATTTTACTTGGTTCGGAGTCTTCAGCGACTCCTACTCCAAGGTCTAGGCCCTTTAGACCTTTTCGACGAATATTCCACTAATCTTCTCTACCAGAAACCCTCAGTAGAGTAGTCGAGTATAAGAAATAGGACTAGTGTAACACTCTACAATGTCCTTGCACAAGTATATGAAATAAATACAATTAAAACTTTCGTTACCCAATAGTTTTTAGAAGAATCTAGATCTAGCTCGTGTGTTGGCGTCGATTTTCTGGCAGTAGTCGGATGTAGTCAAGTCGAAGCAGGGCAGCAGAAAGAAGATGAGAAAGCAGAACAATCGTAGGAGCTCAAGTGTTGAAGAATAGTTGTTGTTGTGAATGCTTGAACTCGAGCTCCTTATAAAAGCTATTTGAGGTGTCTCAATTGCCAACTATGGCACTTCAGATCTAAGCACTTATCTGCTCCATGAACTATGCATCTTATCTACCAGAAGGTGCCTTAAATCTACTTTGAGACACCTCAGTTCCAAACTGAGATGCCTTGAATCCAATCTGAGACGTCTCAGATCGCTAAACTCTCATCTTCAGTGGCAATTGCACGGAGGCACCTTCAGCTTCTTGAAGGTGCCTCAGGTCCCACCTGTCATGCCCCCAGGCCCATACTTACTCAAATACGTGCAACATCTCTTCTATACGGCAGACAATCAAAAATATTTTACATACATCTCGTGCAAATAAAATATATGGCTCAGTCAACATGGCTGACAACTTACACATAAGATAAACTCCACAACCATGAAATATATGACATAGTAAGAAAAGAAAATATATATCCTAACTAAAACTCAAATCCAATAATAACATACCAAGTCCATATACACATGAACATAACTCTACTTAATAAGTAATAACTAAACATAAATCTATTGGAATAATAAATATCAGTCTAATAGAGAAAATGCGGAAACTAAGAAAAAAGCAGAAATAAAGAAAATACAAGAAAACTCCAAAATGCTCGACACCATGAGATTGGTAACTGAACCCTCTCCTGACTCCAAGTAATTCATCTATTGACTATCTAAAATAAAATTAGATGCAAGGGGTGGTGAGTTTGGGCGGACTCTGTGGGTAATTAGATATATAAATGTATAATATATAAAAGTACAACAAGCAAGTAGAAACAACAGTATACAGTCTCAGAAATAGAATAACATATATGCATGTGTAAAACCGAATGAAAGTGCAATAATAAACCACATATGTACGTCAATTAAATGCAACAATCATAACTCATACAAATGTATCAACCACAAGGAAATGCAAGATGCAATAAATGCACATGATGCAATAACATGTGTCACCCCTGATGCCAGTTAAATTGGCATCATATCACATCTGTGAGGCCGAGTGGGTAGGGCTGTGATAATTGTACGCACTCCAACAACTACCACTACTATAAGTGGTTGAGTGGATAGGATGCTGGGGAGCCAACTACTCCAAAATTCCAAGAAAAGGGGGAGTCATCAATAGCTCTACTATCCCTCGAAAATAATGGAAGGGTATCAACTGTTTGCCTATAACTCCAACATCCACTATCTATAAGTGGTCGAGTGTGGCATAACAGGACGGCTGTTCTCACTCTAGCAACTACCACTACCTATGAGTGATTGAGTGGGCAGAAAATTATATGACTAACAACAAGCTTAACCATATGGAAGCTGATGTTCGCCAACATGCAACTATACAGATATGGTCCATGTTACTAATATGTATAATCAACCAGGTCACAACTATACAACGGTGTGATAAATAAATACTAGAATCAATAAATATGCAACTAATCTACTGGGTAGGGTATATCTAATGTCAACCAAACCCTAGTTGTGTTTAATGATCATTCCTACGTACTTGCATATAAACGGTACATTACAGATCAAGAAATCAATAGGTGAGACTGTATGGATATAAATTTGATTAGCTCAAAGATCAAGCAAAGAAAGTATCAAAGGATAATATCAAAAAGAACAAGGATAAGATAAAACAATCCTTCTTGAAAATAAAACATCCATGCATTTAAGTTCAATAAGCTACAGATACAAAGAAGAAGTACACGCCTTATAAATGCAGTGCACGTATCAGATAGAACCTCTCGCAATCAACAATACGAATCCAAATCAGTGTTCTGTATCAAGGATAAAGTTTAACTATTTATATAATCATAAAGTAGCTAAACTTTACATTAAGCACAATTATAATTATACATCTATTTAATTAAATCTTATCACGTTAATTGCTCAAGTATCAATCATTAATCCACCTATTAATTAGTCAATACTTATCCCATTGATTAATTAACCTATATATAATTAAACAATCTATTAATTAATTAATCAACTCATTAATTAATTAATAATCCAACTAATCTAAAGATTATCCTAGTTAATGGATACAATCTGATTACTTAACTATTCATTTAACTAATCTTTTCAGTTAACCCCTAACTAATATTTAATTAATTATCAACCAGAATAATATCCAATTAACTGAGGTGGATTTATTAATCACCCAATCCACTATTAAACTATTATCCCTTTAAACATCACCTTAACTAATTAATTGTTCCACGATCAATTAATCAATACTTATCCAACCTATCAATTAATCAAATCTAATTGTCCATTATCACTGCATTATCAATTAACATGTCAATTGATCAATCAATCCATCTAACTCAATCATTAATCAAATAGTAAGTCCATCTTTAACTAACCAAACACTTCCTTCCCTAAATTTTCATACCCATTTATTAATTTCAACTAAACCTCACTATAAATCATATTTTCATTCTATGAATTGAAGCTAATGGGATTTAATCACGACAAACTATCACAGATTCATCCAAATTGAAAACTCCAACACACAGCATCTACCTGGTGATGGCCAAATGTCGACCTCCCGTAGATTGGCCAAATAATGGAGATGGCAGTGGAGAAACACACCAGAATCAACTTTTGAAACTCCACACAGGATCATAGTACCGAAAAGCCCACCCCCACCCTCGGATCTGACCACACCGGAATAAAGCTTGTGTGAGGAAGGCTCGAGGGGATAGAAGGGGTGACACTCTGGCGATGGGGAGGAAGATGACTGCAATGTAGTGGATCAACGATTAGGGCATAACGGATTGGTGACTATCACTTGTGGCGATTGGAAATAAAGGATCGCAACCCAACCAACGAGGAACGACGTCGTACCTACCATCGAAAATGGGGAGTGAAGGTTGTCCACTCCGGCAATGCACAGCGAGGGCACACAAGGAGACCAAGACCCCTTATTTGTAGTTGGAGATGGATCAACGACGATCGATGAGGGAGAGGGAGTCGGCGTCCGGTGAACACGAGAGAGGGGTGGAAGAGTTTGCGACAAAGAGAGGATCACTCACGAGGGGGAAAAGAAAAAGAAACTGAAATCGTGCCACATGAGAGAAGAATATAGGGTTATAAGTTTGAGACATATTTGCAAAAAGGCTCTCCAAACTTAGCTAATCCAAATAAAGCCCCTAATTTTGGCTTTTAAGCTTTTTAGCCTTTTAAAATCTTGAAATCTCAACCCTAATTTCCTATATTTTAACATCACATAAGGCGGCTCGGTCACTGTTCATCCAAGGCTAAATTTTATAGTTTAGACCCAGCAAAATGTGTTAGTTCAAAACAAGATATTCCTTGCAAGACAAGGTTAGCATAAGTACAAATATGGACTAAACAGGTTTAGCATTAAATAGACCCTATCTTTCCAAGATCAGGATATAGTTAAGGCCTAAGCTTAGAGCTCCGAAATAGTTCTAAGCTAGACTACTACGCCTAAAGTCCTTACTCGAGACTAGTCCTTACTGGAATTCACACCTTTAGTGGCATACCTCACTTATCTTGTGTAGATTTACTTAGTTTTTTAACCAATCATGTCTTCAACCAATTGTCAGGTCGTGCGTGTTGGGATCTCCCGGCACCAAAATACAAAAACGCAGCGGAAACAAGATCCCTCGAGCGATCGATGCGAAAGAAAACTTGTACGAAGTTCATCTATCTAATAGATCTATCTACAGTGTATACCTTCAGAGCGTGCCCTTCGCTTATCCTGCTCGTCTAAGATGCATCGGATCTCTTGCTCATTCAAGTGCCCGTGCCTCTATTCGTATCCACACGGACATGATCTCTCAACTTCGGGAAGAACTACCTTAGTTGTGCTAGCAACTTAAGGTAGTTCACAAGACCACCAAGAACCCAAAAGAAGGTTTCGGCCAAGAGGGAGAAGAGGAAGAAGAAAGGAAGGGAAGAAGGGAAAATTCTCACTTGTCATTCAAAATGACTAGACTCTCTTTTATGCTCATCCCATGAATATGAAGAGTCTTTTGCCTCTTTGACTTCCCCTTATTAAAGCCAATAAAGAGAGACTTTTCTTTTATGCTCATGTGACTCTTCACCATCTCTTCATCCAATGAAGAGAGACTTTTCTCTTTCATTCATTAAACACTTTAATGAATATCGCCTGTAATTCCGACCGGGTCTCTTAGGCTTCCGACCAGAGCTCCCGACCCAGTCTATCGAGCGTCAAACTCCCGACCCAGTCTGCCGAGCGCCGACCCAGTCTGTCGATTGCCGACCCAGTCTGTCAAGCGCCGACCCAGTCTGTCGAGTGCTGAGCTCCCGATCAAGTCCCTAAGCTCCTAACCTGAACTCCCGACACGAGCTCCTGTCCCGAACTAGTCTCCCGAGTTACCAACTCGAGCTCCCGATCAGATCTCCCGAGTTCCCAAATTGTGCTCCCGATCAGACTTCCCGAGTTCCCAACTCGGGCTCCCGATCTGATTTCCCGATCAAATCTCCCGAGTTCCCAACTCGGGCTCCCGATCAGAATTCCTGAGTTCCCAACTCGGGCTCCCAATATGATTTCCCGAAGCATCACATCCTTAGTGTGTGACCCAATATGTTCTCGTGACGTTGGCAATGCGCCTAAACGCTTTAGACACAAGCAATGAGTGGCATCTAGCAATGCATCATTGCTACCCAAGTAACAAGAAAAGTCGAGATCCGACTAAACCTCCGTGTCTATGATAATGTATGACCTTGTCCTTCTATCCTTGATATCTACATTGACCAATGAGGCATAGACCGTGTCATCCTCGATCAATCTATGTGATTCTTGATCCCCGAGTACACTCACTCAAACAAATGAGCTCCATATCTCATATTAACTCATTTGAGCATGGTCATGCGTTTAGTAGTCCTACTCGATCAAGGGGCCCACAGATATCACTCCCGTCATATGGGAGGGATAGATCTCATCTACATCACTCACATCCCTCAGCATAATTCATTACATACCCAGTGATCGCCTTTATAGTTCACCCTGTTACGAGTGACGTTTGACGATACCAAAGTACATAACTCCTTATGTAGGGAACCGTATATAGGATCGACCGTGTCCGCTAGACGGGGGGTGAATAGCGATTTTTGAACCCCTTTCTTCCTACACGGTTAGTTTGTACAGCGGAAATAATAATAAACAAAATAACCAACACTAACAAATGCTAACACGAAGATTTACTTAGTATCCACCCTGAATGGGTGACTAATCCAAGAATCCGTCGGTGGATCAAACCCCGGATAACCTCCGACTATTCCTCGTCGCTCCTTGTGGGTGGAGAAACCTCGCCACAACACCAAACAAAGCTCTGAGCACAAAGACTACTATCTTGCCTTTAACCAAGACAAGATTCGTCCAGAATCTCAGCCACCACGAAGTCCTCTTTAAATAAGACTTGGGATGAAACCCTCGCCGCCAGTCGACAGCCCCAAGGGCAGTCGACTGGTGCCACTGAAATTCGACCGTTGCACCCCAACGTTCGAATTCTCAGCCAACTCACCAGTAACCTACCAGTCGACTACCCCAAGGGCAGTCGACTGGTCCCCTGCCAGAACTCTTCTGTGAGTTCCCTCAGTCGATGCCCACAGGCCAGTCGACTGGTCTACTCACCCACCTAAGGTTACCCTTCCTGAGTACATTTCACTCCGCACTCAAACCCTAGGATTTGCCGAGTACAATCACACAGCACTCATATCCTCACGACTCGACTGACTCCTCATCTGCAGCCTCGACTATTGCCTTCGCGCCCTCTTCATCTTCGGCTCCCGTCCCTCAGATGCACGCAAGCCTCCAGCTTGCCTCCATACCATCCTTCACACATGCCTCAAAGTCTGCGCCCATCAGCTCATCGTCCCTGCTCTCCAAGGTCCCTCGGATGCGCACGCAAGCCTCCAGCTTGCGTCCATGCCACCCTTCACCGTACCGAGGCCGTCCAGTCAAGTCCATTTGTGTAACCTGTACAACCTGCACACTCAACATACACATATGAGATAACAAGGGTAAACCTAACTTTGCCCAAACATCAAAATACTTGGTCACCCTGGACCACAGATTGCCTCAACAATCTCCCCCGTTTTGATGTTTGGCAATACGTTTAAGTTAGGGAAAGCAAAATAGTGGTCAATAACAAAAACAATGCATATGCAATGTATACATGGATCCTATCTCAAGGCATCCTACACCTAACCCTCCAAGTTAGGAATTTTCACACCTAGCTCTCCAAGCTAGGACTTTTCACACCAAAATCGGGCTTTTTAAAGCTTCTCCCAAGCTCCCTCTACATTGGACTTACAAAGGCTTTTTAAGAACCTCTCCAAGGTTCCCCTTACGCCACGAATGGAGTAAGCCCACCCCTAAACCTAGGGTTTCTTGCAAAGGTAAGTTTGGTTTCCCAACTTAAACCCAAACTTCTCCCCCTTTTCCTAACATCAAAAAGTCTCCAATAATATCCCAATTATCGGTTCTTTCAATCCCTAATGGTCCTAAACATAGTGTACTAACCCCCCATACACTTGTTTTACACCATTCGACACCAAACCAGCTGCTGATACATACATCAGCCCTGGGCAGTCGACTGATACTATGAATATCAAACTTTTTTGGCCAAATATAGAAATGCGCCAGAAATTTCACAATTCTCTAAAAATTCTCAAATTTCGTGGAGAACTTTGTGGTACCCATACCTACTTGGGAAAAATACATTCCACAATGTATCTATCACCATTCCCAAGTTTGACACAAAACTCAAAAAAAATTCTATGAAAATCAAGGCAAACAAGGAGGCAACCTCCCCCTTAACCTATACCTTCTCCCAATTTTCATTTTACTTAGGTGAAGTTCTACCCAACTTAACACCCTAACACCAAGTTAGGTTCTACCCAACCTAACAACCAAGTTCTTCTCCCTTGACCACCATTAAAGAATTGCCCCCAAGCAACCTTATCCCTAGTGCCAACAAGAACTCAACACAACCTTAAACACTCTAAGGGTTTGCAAGCACACTTGCTAGGATATACCCTATCCTATAAAAATATGATTTCATGAAAATGTCAAGTGTGCTTGACTTTTGGTACAATTCCTAATTTTCTTAAAAGATTGACATTTCGTATCAATTTGTAAATGTATCTCTAATTCCATGTATTTGCCAAAGCTAACCATCATAATTCGACATATGAAATTGTCCTCAATTCATTTCTTTATCCATTTATTGAATTTAAAGCCCTCACAAATTTTCTTTAAATTCCATGATATTCACATAGCCTCATTTTATATAATCACTATTAAATCATGAGGCAAGGCTTTATTTAACGAGTATAATCAAGGATTTGACTTTAAAGCTATATCTTATCATCCAAAATACCTTTTCTCTCTAGCCCTACTGGATTGGTCGACTGCCCCTGGAGCAGTTGACTCCCAAAACTCATAGAATATTTCTGGGATGACACCAGTCGACTGCCCCCAGGGCAGTCGACTGATACCTAAATTTCAAGGTTTTCGGCCCAATTTCAATAATGCCTAGTTAATTCCACAAATCTCCGAAAAATCTGAAATTTTGTAGGGAGATTTGTAAAGTCTATAACTACTTGGGAAAATTATGTTTCCAAATAAATGTATTCCATATCCCAAGAGTGGCACGAAATCCAACTTCTCCTAATGTGTACCACTTTAGCATATCCCAAAAGTCCTAATTGTGACTTCTCCACAATGTATCTTCTTATACTTGATCACAATTCATTTCTATCATTGAATTATGTGGTATTCACACATTAAAACCTAATTTTTCCCAATATAACCGTATTTCCACATTTTTCTCCCTAAATTTCCTTTTGATGTGCCAAAACCTAGGATTAAGACTTACCCAAGTCTTCCGACCCTTTATGTCACATTTCACCTAATTTCCTAGGAGAGAATCTTTTAAGATCCATTTACCATGGACCCCAAAGGCTCTTAGAGCTCCCCCTTGAGCTCTGAGCCCTAGCCACCTCCCTAGGTGACTCAATCCATACTAGGCCACACCGGTGTGCCACCGATGACTCTTGGCCTACAAAATTGACCTTCTTAACCGTGGACACCTTGTCCTTGGTTAAGTCACTCTTTTTACCTTTAGATGACACCCGCTTGCCATCCTTGGACTTCTCCTTCTTGCCATGATCATATGTCTTCCCAGCATATTTCTTTTTGTTGGCCTTGAAGACTCTAGATTGGTAACCCAAACCCGATCTATCATAGTTGGGTTTTAAACTCCCCAACACCATATCAAGACCCTTAGATCCAACCTTGAATCTTTCTAGGGCCTTTTCCAATTTATCAAGTCTTGCCCTCAAGGCTTGATTTTCCCTTTCTAGACCTTTAACCTTAGAGTCCATAGGTCCACTTTGAACATTCCTAGACCTACCCTCCTTTCTAGGCACATTCCTTCCCTTTTTGGGATTAGTGCCATGATCCTTAGGTCTAGAGGTCTTGGGCTCATGATGCATGCTTTTCCTAGAGTTATGATCTACCTTGTTATCCCTAGTTCTATCATTATATCTAAAACCAAAATTGTGCACTAGTAAATAATTTTCATTAATTTTAGCATGCATGGATGGGTAATTAACATGATTCTTAAAATGCAAGAAAGAACTTGAAATTGAACTACTTTTTAACCTAGGGTTAGGAAGTATCTCCCTTACCCTTGTAGTCCCTCCTTGATGTGATCTTTGCTTCTTCATTTCCTCCTTCTCCCATCTTCTCAGATTCTCCATTTTCATTAATTCTCCTTTTCTAGGGTACTTGGTGTGGTAGTGCCCTAGTTCTTCACACGTGAAGCATCGGATTTCCTTTTTCTTTTCTTGGGCTCTTCCATTCCTGCAACTCATGTTAAATTTAAAAGAACTTGAAATGAGTGTAGATTTTACCTCATTTGTACCTTTCAGGCACTTGTCCTTGTAATGCCCCTTTTCATTGTACCCAAAGCATGTGATATGGTCCTTAGCTCTTGCTTTGGTGGAGGTTGGAGCTTCTTCGTCAACCTTTGATGATGTGGATGGCTCCTCTTGATCCGGTATAGTTGAGGGTCTCTCCTCCCCCTCAATTCTTGAAATTGATACCTCCTCTTCTTCTCTTGAGGAGGTTGATGATCTTTCACTCTCTCCCTCACTTGAAGATGTAGATACTTCCTTTTCTTCTTCTTCTCCTTGACTCATTTGACCTTTCTCCTTGGGCTCTTGAACTTGTGTAGGACTTTCATGATATTCTTTCAATTTGTTCCATGATTCACATGCATTTTGGTATGCCCCTACATAACTCAAAATTTTGTTAGGCACAATATCAATCAATATACCTATTACCTGTTCATTCGCCCTTGCTTGTTCTTGTTGCTTTTGACTCCAATATCTAGACCTAAGCCTCTTCCCGTGCTTATCCTTTGGAGTCTCATATGGCTCTTCAAGCGCAATTCTTAGTTCCCACTCCATTCCAAACCATGTTTCGATCCTCGCCCTCCAAAAGTTGAAATCTTGATGATCGTAGGACGGTGGAGTGTAGATGTCTTCCCCAAGTTTGTCTTCCATTTTCTTTCTTCCTCTAGCGTGTGCTTCCTCGGCGGTTAGTCCGATCAAGAGCGGTCCTTCGCTCTGATACCAACTGTAGGATCGACCGTGTCCGCTAGAGGGGGGTGAATAGCGATTTTCGAACCCCTTTCTTCCTACACGGTTAGTTTGCACAGCGGAAATAATAATAAACAAAATAACCAACACTAACCAATGCTAACACGAAGATTTACTTGGTATCCACCCCGGACGGGTGACTAATCGAAGAATCCGTCGGTGGATCAAACCCCGGATAACCTCCGGCTATTCCTCGTCGCTCCTTGTGGGTGGAGAAACCTCACCACAACACCAAACAAAGCTCTAAGCACAAAGACTACTGTCTTGCCTTTAACCAAGACAACATTCATCCAGAATCTCAGCCACCACAAAAACTTCTTTAAATAGGACTCGGGCTGAAACCCTCGCCATCAGTCGACTGCCCCAAGGGCAGTTGACTGGTGCCACTGAAATTCGACCGTTGCACCCCAACGTTCGAATTCTCAGCCAACTCACCAGCCACCTACCAGTCGACTGCCCCAAGGGCAGTCCACTGGTCCCCGGCCAGAACCCTTCTGTGAGTTCCCTCAGTCGACTGCCCCCAGGCCAGTCGACTGGTCTACTCACCCACCTAAGGTTACCCTTCCTGAGTACATTTCACTCCACACTCAAACCCTATGATTTCCCGAGTACAATCACATAGCACTCGTATCCTCACGACTCGACTGACTCCTCATCTGCAGCCTCGACTATTGCATTCGTGCCCTCTTCATCTTCGGCTCCCGTCCCTCGGATTCACGCAAGCATCCATCTTGCCTCCATGCTATCCTTCACACATCCCTCGAAGTCCGCACCCATCAGCTCATCGTCCCTACACTCCAAGGTCCCTCGGATGCGCACGCAAGCCTCCAGCTTGCGTCCATGCCACCCTTCACCGTACCAAGGCCATCTAGTCAAGTCCATATGTGTAACCTGTACAACCTGCACACTCAATATACACATATGAGATAACAAGGGTAAACCTAACTTAAACCTTTTGCCCAAACATCAAAACACTTGGTCACTCCGGACCACAGATTGCCTCAACACCATAGTGACATCAGGTCTAAGGACTATTCATACTAATAGTCACATGAGAAAGTTTATGACACTCATATGACAATCTATGAAACTTTCTCATGGCGGGTCAATTCAGTACACATTCTCTAATGTATACAGTTGTGTCAACTTGATATCACATATCCATGACTTGTGAGCTCAAGTCATCAATTGACCTAATGCTAGTCTCCATACATTAATATTGTCTCTAAATATTAATGCTTGACTAAGAATAATTTAGTGTAGTGTTCTTTACATTATCTCACTATCGATTCAACCAATCGATATAATGTAGATAAGAACCTACTACACAAGGACATTATTATACTTAGTTATTTGGCACAAAATATAGTAAGTATAATAACCAAACATGCGTTTATTAATGATAGAATATGATACAAAAAGTCCCCGGTCAATCATCACATAATTGGCTCTAGGGCTCCTACTAACAATCTCCCACTAGCACTAGTGTCAATCACTGTAATATCTAATACCCAGTGACCTAGTGTGACCATCATACTTCTTTTATGCCAAAGCCTTGGTCAAATGATCTGCGAGGTTAGAATCAGTGTGTACTCTGCATATCCTCACATCTCCTCTATCGATGATCTCTCGAATGGGATGGAAGCGTCGTAGTATATGTTTGTTCCGCTGATGAGAGCGAGGTTCCTTAGCCTATGCAATAGCCCCATTGTTGTCACAATAGAGGTCTATCGGGTCTACTATGCTAGGAACCACACCAAGCTCTGTAATGAACTTCCGGATCCAAACAGCCTCTTTTGTCGCCTCAGACGCGGCAATATACTCGGCATCTGTTGTAGAATCTATGACTATGTCCTGCTTCAAACTCTTCTAGCTCACAGCGACACCATTCAGGCAAAATACATACCCCGACTGCGATCTGAAATCATCCCTGTTTGTTTGGAAGCTTGCGTCACTATAACCTTTTACAGCTAGCTCCTCATTGCCTCCAAATATCAAGAAATATTCTTTCGACCTTCATAAGTACTTAAGAATATTCTTGACAGCTGTCCAGTGACTTTCACCAGGATCTAACTGGTACCTGCTCGTCATGCTTAAAACATACGAGACATCTGGATGAGTACAAAGCATGTCATACATGATAGACCCTATAGCGGATGCATAAGGTGTTGGATCGGGTTGGACCAGCTAGAGAGGGTGAATAGACGGTAAAAAAAATTATGAAAGTGGAGGTACTCGTCTTTAAAAAAAACTTGGTCGCAACTGAAACGTTGCTTCCAAGGCAGTGGACACCCAATAAAAATCTCCTTGTTGCGGAGAAGCCTTACAAAAATAGCACACTAGACTTTTAGAGATTTTACAAGAATGAATAAAATGATTGAAAAGGTTGAAACTCTAAGCCTATTTATAGACTAAGAGAATAAATCTGGATTGTTGATTGTTGAGGAATTTTCTCTTAGACGTTGATCCATGGATGTAATCTGGATGGTTGATCTTGGATGGGATTAAACTGCATCCATTGGTCTGATTCAAGGATAAGGTTTTATCCTTTAAGATTTTATCATCTACTTTAGACTTCGATGTTATCATCTTCAATAGAATCATCGGCAACATCTCAATGTCATTAATTGTTATCCCAATTGGTAACCATGGCAACATATGCTGCTGAGGTCTTAGGATCAAGTCTTCCTAGCTGCAATTAAATTCTTCTTTTTTTCGAGCGCCTTGTTTAACATGGTCAAACTGACCAGTCTTTTGGTTCTTCGTATTCTGGGTGATTTCTGGCCAATCGGAGTTAGGCTCACCCGAACCCGACTCCGACCTTTCGCCCCTCGAGCGTCCTTCCTCCCGGCTTCTCGTCTCTCGGACATCGCGCACGTCCTTCTCGCTCCACCGGCGTACTCTTCCGTAGCTTCCGCATCCCTCGGATTGTACCGAGCCCGTCGGGTCACTTTCCCGCACAATCCTTCTTGTCCGCTATGTCTTACGCTCGACTTCCTCCGTACCTAAGCTCATGCACATTTAGCAGAGGAATTAAACATACCAAGACCTAACTTAAATCGGTTGATCACATCAAAATCAACCAGGGGTACTTACAATCTGTAACGCCCGCCCTTATATCTACCCTCAAGGCGGGGTTACGTACATTCAATCATATAGTAATATTTTTTTTTTCTATTTCTATCTCCTAGCATGACATTAAAACAACAATGCAAGGGCTTAAGAGAACTAGGTACTAAGCAGCTTGCAAAAATTATTAAGTGACATTATATAACATGATAGGTTCACATATTATTTCACACCATAATATAATCCAATAAATCAAGTATATGAAAATTCCAAGTGTAACTATTATCATGCAATATCAATCCTAATCACTATCATTCATTGTCAAGGAGCATAACATAAGCATAAATATGTAGATATAGAAATCTTTCTTCCCGAGCCACCACCCCACACATCTTCAGCCTCCTGCCTCTTCCTTCCATTTAAGTGTTATCTGCAGCATAAGACAACACATAAACTAGTAAGCACAATGCTTAGTAAGGATCCTGTCCTACTCGCAAAATCCGTGCGAAAGAATATAACATGTACACATAATTAATCATAAGTATAAGTTCATCAAAGCATATCAAACATCTAAGTTTCTAAGCATGCAGTATCAAGTACCATAAGCATACTCTTCACATATAACAAATGTTTTCAATGAATGTTTTCAAAACAATTCCATAATGGTATTACTTAAAAATACATCCATATCATATTGGGCCCTGTTGTGTACCAACTATCGCGCGAAAACTATTCCGCGTTCCCTAATGAATTGGGGTAGCGAGCCACCAATTCATTAGAGCAGGACCCTTCCGTCCTACCGAAGCCACGTTAACATGCACCCCGGATTTATTTAACGACCCCCTTCCGAGTCGGGTACACAACTTAAAAGTAAAATACTTATCATGCTGTTACATATATGCTAAGGAATACTCCATATTCACTCTTATGGGACACACCACTCTTCAAGGATGCTTATGATCCCGTAGGGACACACCACACAACATAAGGGGTGCTCTTGATCCCATACTTATTTGAGTATCCCTTCAAGCATTTTAACATATCACATGCAATTTCATAAGTGTGCCCCATGGGCTATAAGACATGCTCATACATACATCATATTTCATGCATGTCCATACATACATCATATTTCACACATGTTCATACATACATCATATTTCATACTTGTTCATACATGCATCATATTTCATACATGTTTATACATACATCATATTTCATACTTGTTCATACATATATCATATTCCATACATGTTCATACATACATCATATTTCATACATGCACATACATATTATTTTGCTAAACATAATCATGTCCCGTAGGGTAGTTTAGCCTTCACATATTATTCATGCAACTTATTAAACATAAAGCATATCATGAGATAATTATACAACCCTAAACCTTAGTCCTTCTAGGGTTGGCCGAAACTTAAGCATAGGGAAAATTAGGGTTTGAACTAAATATTCTCACATACATTCATACAAACACCTTGTATACACTATCTTACAATACATTAAACATGGATATATTTTAGGATAATTCAACCCTCACTAACCCCTTTTTTTCTAGGCTTGGCCGAAACCCATCCAAGTTCTAAACCCTATGTTTTGTTTACAACACATTGAAGGATACATATACACATATACTCTAAGTGCTAAGGGGTTTACTTATGTAACAAAAAGGAACCAAAAGCCTTCCCCAAGGGGGGTGGCCGAAACTCCTTCAAGAACAAAACCCTACAATTTTGTTCATAACACCATGAAGAAAAACACATATACATATACCTTAGGTTCCAAAGGTCTACTCATGTATCAAGGGGTAACCAAGGTACCCTTTTTGGGTGTTGGCCGAAACCTTCACAAGGGTGTAACCCTAGGTTTTGTTCACAACAATTTGCATAAACCACATATACATATATCCTAAGTTCCAAAAGTCTACTCATGTAACCAAAAAGGAACCAAGGCCTTCCCTCAAGGGGGTGGCCGAAACCTTCCAAGGGTGAAACCCTAGTTTTTTTTCCTTCCTTTTGTTCATGCCATCATGAAGAAAATTATCACACATACATACTCTAAGTCTCAAAAGTCTTCTCATGTATCAAGGAAAGAACCAAGGCCTTCCCCTAAGGGGGGTGGCCGAAACATACAAAGGGGAAAAAGTCCCCATTTCCTAAAACAATCAAGGAGAAAACATACTATAACTATTACACTGCAGGCGAGGGGATACTTATATCCTTTCGCTTGATTTCTACTTCTCTAAGATCTTATGGTGCCCTTGGTTGAAGGAAGGTGAGTATTTCCCTTATTTGCCTTCTCTTAGCAATCTTGGCCCTAGTAGAAGGCAAGAACCTTAAAGGGTTCTTCTTCCTTCCAATTCCCTAGGGTTAAAACCCTAGGGTTTACTTTTCGAAAATGGAGAGGGAGAAGAAGAGAATTTCGGTGATGAGGGGAGGAAGAAGAAGAGAAAGAGGAAGTTATTCCAACTTCCCTTATTTATACTTTTCTCATGAAAAGACATGTCTCTTCACCTCCCTAGCTTTTAACAAGCATGTTTCTTATTCCCTCTACAAGAAACATTGCTTGGTTCATTGGTTATGACATGGTGAGTGCAACTAGGAGGTTCAAGGTTCAATCCTTGCTTCCTCCTTTTTATCACATTTTGCACTAATCCATATCAAAGCCCATTAAGCCAAGCCCATCATGAAATTTCATAATATTAATTATATTCCATGATTTCACAATATTTTCATAATATTTCATGATAATATTTCATATTTATGAATTCATATATTTCATAATATTCTATGATAATATATCATGAATTTCATAATATTTCATATTTATGAATTCATAATATTTCATAATATTTCATGATACTATTTCATGAATTCCGTAATATTTTATATTTATGAATTCATAATATTTCATGATAATATTTCATATTTATGAATTCATATATTTCATAATATTCTATGATAATATATCCTGAATTTCATAATATTTCATATTTATGAATTCATAATATTTCATAATATTTCATGATACTATTTCATGAATTCCATAATATTTCATATTTATGAATTCATAATATTTCATGATAATATTTCATATGGGAAATTTTGGGGCGTTACAATCCTCCCCACCTTATAAAAAGTTCGTTCCGAACTTTAAAATAATTCCGGATACTTTAATCGTATTGCCTCCTTTCGTTCCCACGTGGCTTCTTCGAATCGTTCGTTCCGCCACAGAACCTTTACTAAGGGTACTTCCTTGTTCCTTAGCTTTTTGACTTCCCAGTCTAAGATCTGAACAGGTCGGCGTTCTGAACTTAGGTTCTCTTGATCTTGTACTGGTTGGGGCTCTATTATTTGATTCACATCAGAGATATATTTCCTGAGCATTGATACGTGGAAAACATTGTGGATAGCCGACATTTCTGGCGGTAACTCCAGTTCGTAGGCCACTTTGCCTACCCGTCTCAGAATCTGATACGGTCCCACATATCTCGGACTCAGCTTCCCTTTCTTTCCGAATCTCATCACCCCTTTCATAGGGGCTACCTTAAGGAATACTGAATCCCCAACCTCAAACTCTAGTGGTCTGCGTCGCTTATCAGCGTAGCTTTTCGGCCGACTCTGAGCAGTCTCTATTCTCTGACGGATATTCTTTATAGCCTAAGTGGTTTCGTCTATAATATCCGTCTGGAGTCCCATCTCCTTCTTTTCACCACTCTCAAGCCAACATATAGGAGATCTGCATTTTCTTCCGTACAGAGCTTCATACGGTGCCATCCCGATAGTAGCCTGATAACAGTTGTTATAAGCAAACTCTGCCAAGCTCAGGTATCGACACCAGCTTCCCTTGAAGTTCAAGGCACAAGCCCGTAACATATCCTCTAATATCTGGTTTACTCTTTCAGTTTGCCCGATAGTCGATACACATTCACATCAACCCATCCTTCTTTTTCACAAACAGTACGGGAGCTCCCCAGGGGGAATGACTAGGGCGGTGAGTCCCTTGTCAAGAAGCTCTTGTAACTGCCCTTGTAATTCCTTTAATTCCGTCGGCGCCATACGGTATGGTGCCTTAGAAATGGGGTTAGTACCAGGAACTAACTCAATTACAAATTCTATCTCTTTCAGGTGCTAACCCTAGTAAGTTATCGGGAAATACCTCTGGGTAATTGCATACTACTTTGACGTCTTCTAGCTTCGGGCCCTCTGTAGGACTGGTATCAACCACATGAGCTAGAAATCCCGAGCATCCCTTTTCTAACATCTTCCTTGCTTTCAGAGCCGACAAGAATTTACTTGTCCTCTTCTTCGGCTCTTCGATAAATTCGAACAGAATTTTCGCCTCAGGTCGGAAGATAACTCTTCGTTTACGGCACTCAATAGAGGCGCCATATTTGTTCAAGAAATCCATGCCCAATATCACATCATAATCTGACATATCTAGCACTATCAGATCGCAGTAAAGTTCCCTATCTGCGATTCTGATTGGTGCGGCCCGCAGCATTTGGGTAGAGGGCATCACCTCACCCGAGGGCAGTGTTGTCAGAAATTTACAGTCTAAATCTTGTAGTGACATATTATTTCTTTTGGCATATTGCATAGAGATAAACGAATGCGTTGCCCCAGTGTCAAATAAATCAGTAGCATACTGACTGTAAATAAATATCTGACCTGTGACAACGGTAGAGGCAGTCGCCACTTCTTCTTTCGTAAGAGAGAAAACCCTGGCGTTTGTCGTGGCAGGCGGGGCTTCTAATCTCCCCTGGCATATATGTGTACCATCTATAGCTGCCTGCATCAGGTGTAACTGGGGAGGAGCACCTTTGTACTGATCATATTGCGGCTGAGGTGCTTTGGCTGCAGCAGGACACTCTCTGGCCATGTGTCCTTCCTTTCCGCAAGTATAGCATCTCCTAGCGCCTAAAAGGCATGTCCCTTGGTGCATCTTCCCACAATTGGCACATTGGGGATATTTAGGCTTCTTGCCTAAATAACCACTGGCAGATTTATCCCCTGGCTTTCTCTTTCCATTTTGGTTCTTCTTCCAGTGGGGGTTGCTATTTGGAGGTTTCTGACCTCCCGACTGATCCTGACTCTTGCTGGCGGTCAGTGGTTGGCTCTGTGGGTTCATCTTCTTTAGATAATGCTCAGTAATAAGGGCACTGCTGAACAGCTCCTCTGTGGTCTGGGGCCTATTCACGCCACCAGCTACATTCAGAGCTATCTCGGGCCTAAGCATCTTGAGCATTAATCTGACCCTTTCTTTCTCTGTACTGACCAACTCCGGACATAATCGTGCCAGTCGGTTAAATTGCTTAACGGCATCGTTGACTGAGAGATTTCCCTGCCGGAATTCAGTGAACTCATCAAAATGTCTGTTTGTGACTCGCATATTAAAGAATTCCTCCAGAAATTCGGACTCAAAGTCCTTCCACTTCATCTGGTCGACTGATCTTCTAGCCTTTACCCGTTCCCACCACATCCTGGCGTCGCTAGTGAGGCAAAACGAGACACATTTAATTTTCTCATGCTCAGGCCAGTCTAATAATTCCACTGTGCTCTCAACTGTCTTGAGCCAGGCCTGAGCATCCCAGGGCTCGCAGGTGCCCGAGAACTTTTCCGGCTTCAGTCTCTGCCACTGAATCAAATAGGCCTCCTGTCGGGCTCCCCGGGCCGGAGTGTCCGGGGGTGCCTGTGCAGTTGGAGGCTCAGTAGGCATTACATTCTGACTTCCCTGCGGGGTTGTAGTGTTCCCCTGCTGGGTCATCAGAGTGTTTATTATCTGCTGTTGTTCAGTGACCTGACGCTGCAGATCTGTGATCACTTGCATCATGTCAGGTGGGGGTATTGTCTCATTACCCCGGTTGCTACGTCTTCTAGCCATATATCTATCATACAGATGATAAATAAGTTAACATGAGAATTACTGCTACTTTTCCTTGTTATGCAAGCATAAATCATCTCTATATTATGCAAGCATAAACCATCTCTATTAATATCATTACTGTACATGAAATAATATAAGCGAGTTAGGATTTCTTACTTGGAAGCGGCAGGAAGAAGCTTGATGTGTGTGTGGTGGAGGGGAAATCTGCTCTGATACCAACTTGTAACGCCCGCCCTTATATCTACCCTCAAGGCGGGGTTACGTACATTCAATCATATAGTAATATTTTTTTTTTCTATTTCTATCTCCTAGCATGACATTAAAACAACAATGCAAGGGCTTAAGAGAACTAGGTACTAAGCATGCTTGCAAAAATTATTAAGTGACATTATATAACATGATAGGTTCACATATTATTTCACACCATAATATAATCCAATAAATCAAGTATATGAAAATTCCAAGTGTAACTATTATCATGCAATATCAATCCTAATCACTATCATTCATTGTCAAGGAGCATAACATAAGCATAAATATGTAGATATAGAAATCTTTCTTCCCGAGCCACCACCCCACACATCTTCAGCCTCCTGCCTCTTCCTTCCATTTAAGTGTTATCTGCAGCATAAGACAACACATAAACTAGTAAGCACAATGCTTAGTAAGGATCCTGTCCTACTCGCAAAATCCGTGCGAAAGAATATAACATGTACACATAATTAATCATAAGTATAAGTTCATCAAAGCATATCAAACATCTAAGTTTCTAAGCATGCAGTATCAAGTACCATAAGCATACTCTTCACATATAACAAATGTTTTCAATGAATATTTTCAAAACAATTCCATAATGGTATTACTTAAAAATACATCCATATCATATTGGGCCCTGTTGTGTACCAACTATCGCGCGGAAACTATTGCGCGTTACCTAATGAATTGGGGTAGCGAGCCACCAATTCATTAGAGCAGGACCCTTCCGTACTACCAAAGCCACGTTAACATGCACCCCGGATTTATTTAACGACCCCCTTCCGAGTCGGGTACACAACTTAAAAGTAAAATACTTATCATGCTGTTACATATATGCTAAGGAATACTCCATATTCACTCTTATGGGACACACCACTGTTCAAGGGTGCTCATGATCCCGTAGGGACACACCACACAACATAAGGGGTGCTCTTGATCCCATACTTATTTGAGTATCCCTTCAAGCATTTTAACATATCACATGCAATTTCATAAGTGTGCCCCATGGGCTATAAGACATGCTCATACATATATCATATTTCATGCATGTCCATACATACATCATATTTCACACATGTTCATACATACATCATATTTCATACTTGTTCATACATGCATCATATTTCATACATGTTTATACATACATCATATTTCATACTTGTTCATACATATATCATATTCCATACATGTTCATACATACATCATATTTCATACATGCACATACATATTATTTTGCTAAACATAATCATGTCCCGTAGGGTAGTTTAGCCTTCACATATTATTCATGCAACTTATTAAACATAAAGCATATCATGAGATAATTATACAACCCTAAACCTTAGTCCTTCTAGGGTTGGCCGAAACTTAAGCATAGGGAAATTTAGGGTTTGAACTAAATATTCTCACATACATTCATACAAACACCTTGTATACACTATCTTACAATACATTAAACATGGATATATTTTAGGATAATTCAACCCTCACTAACCCCTTTTTTCTAGGCTTTGGCCGAAACCCATCCAAGTTCTAAACCCTATGTTTTGTTTACAACACATTGAAGGATACATATACACATATACTCTAAGTGCTAAGGGGTTTACTTATGTAACAAAAAGGAACCAAAAGCCTTCCCCAAGGGGGGTGGCCGAAACTCCTTCAAGAACAAAACCCTACAATTTTGTTCATAACACCATGAAGAAAAACACATATACATATACCTTAGGTTCCAAAGGTCTACTCATGTATCAAGGGGTAACCAAGGTACCCTTTTTGGGTGTTGGTCGAAACCTTCACAAGGGTGTAACCCTAGGTTTTGTTCACAACAATTTGCATAAACCACATATACATATATCCTAAGTTCCAAAAGTCTACTCCTGTAACCAAAAAGGAACCAAGGCCTTCCCTCAAGGGGGTGGCCGAAACCTTCCAAGGGTGAAACCCTAGTTTTTTTTCCTTCCTTTTGTTCATGCCATCATGAAGAAAATTATCACACATACATACTCTAAGTCTCAAAAGTCTTCTCATGTATCAAGGAAAGAACCAAGGCCTTCCCCTAAGGGGGGTGGCCGAAACATACAAAGGGGAAAAAGTCCCCATTTCCTAAAACAATCAAGGAGAAAACATACTATAACTATTACACTGCAGGCGAGGGGATACTTACATCCTTTCGCTTGATTTCTACTTCTCTAAGATCTTAAGGTGCCCTTGGTTGAAGGAAGGTGAGTATTTCCCTTATTTGCCTTCTCTTAGCAATCTTGGCCCTAGTAGAAGGCAAGAACCTTAAAGGGTTCTTCTTCCTTCCAATTCCCTAGGGTTAAAACCCTAGGGTTTACTTTTCGAAAATGGAGAGGGAGAAGAAGAGAATTTCGGTGATGAGGGGAGGAAGAAGAAGAGAAAGAGGAGTTATTCCAACTTCCCTTATTTATACTTTTCTCATGAAAAGACATGTCTCTTCACCTCCCTAGCTTTTAACAAGCATGTTTCTTATTCCCTCTACAAGAAACATTGCTTGGTTCATTGGTTATGACATGGTGAGTGCAACTAGGAGGTTCAAGGTTCAATCCTTGCTTCCTCATTTTTATCACATTTTGCACTAATCCATATCAAAGCCCATTAAGCCAAGCCCATCATGAAATTTCATAATATTAATTATATTCCATGATTTCACAATATTTTCATAATATTTCATGATAATATTTCATATTTATGAATTCATATATTTCATAATATTCTATGATAATATATCATGAATTTCATAATATTTCATATTTATGAATTCATAATATTTCATAATACTATTTCATGAATTCCGTAATATTTCATATTTATGAATTCATAATATTTCATGATAATATTTCATATTTATGAATTCATATATTTCATAATATTCTATGATAATATATCCTGAATTTCATAATATTTCATATTTATGAATTCATAATATTTCATAATATTTCATGATACTATTTCATGAATTCCATAATATTTCATATTTATGAATTCATAATATTTCATGATAATATTTCATATGGGAAATTTTGGGGCGTTACACAATCTCCCCCTTTTTGATGTGCATGTTAAGTTAGGGTAATCAAAATAAAAAAAAAACATGCATAATAATGTAAATAGTTTAAGTTTAAAAAAACTTAAATTTTGAGTAAATTAAAATTCTACCCCTTAACTTAATACTATTCCTCCCCCTTTGATCACATCAAAAAATGGGGAAATATAATTAGGGAAGAAGAAAAATTTTAACTGCGATAAAAAATATTTTAAGTGAAGAAAAATTGCATTACCACAAATTTTTCAAATTTAAAAAGACATATTTTTTCAAAGTTAATTCCATTTTTTTTGTAAAAAAAATGACTTAAATAAAATCTAGAAATTTTTTTTGATAAAATCCACAACTGATGAGGAGATAAAAAAAATTGGATCTGGTCAAAATATTTTTCTATCGAATTTTGAAAATTAAAAAAACATATTTCAATAAACAATTCATAAACAATTGAAAAAAATCTGAATATTTTTGTTAAAGTCAGAGATGAAGATATGAGTTTGGACAAAAATTTTGAGTTTTAAATTCGTTCATCAAGTCCAAAAATGACAAAAGAGTTCTTGAAGAGTAAATTTTAAAAAATTGAAAAAAATACTTCGAAAAATTTGAAAAAAAAATTATAATGAGTCTTTCCCCTAAACTCTTAATTTCAAATTTCGAGGGAAAAAAATATTCAAAAATTTTTGAATGAAGTTCCAGTAGATAGACAGCATAATTGTGCATTAAAAAAATAAAGACATAATTTTTGTTAGAGAAACAAAATGTGCACATATATAATAACAAAAAAAATATCAGTTTAATACAAATTTAGGAACCCAAAATAAGTTCCTGTCTACAGGATTAATTAAAATCTTAGGCAGAATATAGCTTTTGGGCACTCTTTTAAATTGACCCTTATGATTTTTAAAATACCAATTTAAATTATTAGGAAAGCTATTTTTCTTTTGGCGTAAATATGCAATATCAAGTTCTAATTTTTGCACTATGTTTTTCAAATTATCATTTTCATTTTTCAAAATATCAAAAGAGGATGTAAGTGTTAATTCATTTTTTAATTTTTAATTTTTTTAATTTACAATTAGATTTGAGCAAGGCTTTAACTCCTGCATATAATTGATCATGAGAAAGAAAACAAACCTCACTTACCGGGTCGTTTTTGAAAAGCGAGGTTCCTCTTTCGTCGTCACTTTCTTCTGACGTCTCTCCCCCTTCATCAGTGCTCCCTTCTTGATGATTTGCCATCATCGCAAGTCTCGCGTATTCTTGACCTTCCGACTCTTCTGACGAGGACTCATCCCAGGTGGCCTTCAGTGCCTTTTTCTTCTTTGGTTGGTTTTTGAGTTTAGGACACTGGTCCTTCAGGTGTCCCTCCTCTTTATAGTTGTAGCATCTGATTATTCGCTTCTTTGGGAACCATCTTCTTTTCTGCGTTCTTGAAAATTTGTTAGCTTTAAAAAAACATTTAAAAGAACTGACCATTTTTGTTGTTTCGTCGTCAGACGAGGATTCCTCGTCGAATTGGATCTTCCTTGTGTTCAGTGCGACGATGCCTGCTTTCTTATTCTTTTCTACAAAATGAGATTCGTGAAGTTCCAAAGTAGAAAATAATTGCTCTAATGTAGTTACCGCTAAATCATTCGAAATGAAATAAGCGTCGATTACCAAGGTCAATTCCGGGATTCTTGGAAACGCATTTAAGACATACCTTTGGCGTCCCGACTTGTTACCTTTTCTCCGAGGTTTTCAAGGTCTGTGATTAGTTCCTTTACCTTGGCGTGTAAATGCGCAACTGATTCTTCATCCTCCTTTCGGAGGTTTGTCAGTTGGCTTCGAAGAAGGTCTCATCGCGCTAGTTTTGCCTCTGAGGTACCTTTATGCAATTCCAGGAATTTCTCCCAGAGCTCTTTTGCTGAGTTGTAATTTTCGATGAGGTTGACTTCTTGTGCAGGAAGAACGGCTAGCAGATGAAATTCCGCTTTGCCGTTTGCTACAAAGTCCGCTTGCTCCTTCTTAGTCCACGACTCTATTTCTTTATCCTTGTCGTTGTCGGCTTTTGGAACTGAAAAATCATTTTTCATAATTAATAGCAGTTCAATATCTGTTCTAAAAAATACCTGCATTCGGCGCTTCCACATCGCGAACTCCCCCTCAAATTTCGGCGGGTAGGTTACGGCTCCAACCATTTTTCTTGAAATTGCTACAGTCGGCGATTAGTCCTTCTGCGTCGACCTTGGCTCTGATACCACTTGTTGGATCGGGTTGGACCGGCTAGAGGGGGGTGAATAGACGGTAAAAAAAATTATGAAAGTGGAGGCACTCGTCTTTAAAAAAAAACTTGGTCGCAACTGAGAACGTTGCTTCCAAGGCAGTGGACACTCAATAAAAATCTCCTTATGGCAGAGAAGCCTTACAAAAATAGCACACCAGACTTTTAGAGATTTTACAAGAATGAATAAAATGATTGAAAAGGTTGAAACTCTAAACTTTTTTATAGCCTAAGAGAATAAATCTGGATTGTTGATTGTTGAGGAATTTTCTCTTGGTCGTTGATCCATGGATATAATCTGGATGGTTGATCTTGGATGGGATTAAACTGCATCCATTGGATCTGATTCAAGGATAAGGTTTTATCCTTTAAGATTTTATCATCCACTTTAGACTTCGATGTTATCATCTTCAAGTAGAATCATCGGCAACATCTCAATGTCATTAACTGTTATCCCAACTGGTAACCATGGCAACATATGTTGTTGAGGTCTTGGGATTGAGTCTTCTTAGCTCCAATTAAATTCTTCATTTTTTTGAGCACCTTGTTTAACATGGTCAAACTGACCAGTCTTTTGGTTCTTCATCTTCTGGGTGATTTCCGGCCAACCAGAGTTAGGCTCACCCGAACCCGACTCCGGCCTTTCGCTCCTCGAGCGTCCTTCCTCCCGGCTTCTCGTCCCTCGAACATCACGCACGTCCTTCTCGCTCCACCGGCGTACTCTTCCGCAGCTTCCGCGTCCCTCAGATTGTACCAAGCCCGTCGGGTCACTTCCCCACATAATCCTTCTCGTCCGCTACGTCTTACACTCGACTTCCTCTGTACCTAAGCTCCTGCACACTTAGCAGAGGAATTAAACATACCAGGACCTAACTTAAATCAGTTGATCACATCAAAATCAACCAGGGGGTACTTACATAAGGGATCTGATCCATACAATCTCTCTCCTCCTTAGAAGAGGGACATTGAGTCTTCGAAAGACTCACATAGGCAGAAATCCCTTCTTGGAATTCTGCATGGCAAATCGATTAAGCACCTTGTCAATATATGTACTCTGACTTAAGCCAAGCAATCTCTTAGACTTATCTCTATAGATCTTGATGTCTAGGATATAGGCTGCTTCACCTAAGTCTTTCAATGAGAAACAATTCCCTAGCCACGTCTTCATAGACTGTAGTGAAGGGATATCATTCCCAATGAGGAGTATGTCATCTACATACAAGATTAGGAAGATAACTGTGCTCCCACTAACTCTCTTGTTGACACAGGGTTCATCTTCATTCTTGATGAATCCAAACGCTTTGATTGCATCATCGAATCGAAGATTCCAGCTTCGAGAAGCTTGCTTTAACCCATAAATGGATCTTTGCAACTTACATACCTTTCCAGCATGCTCTGGATCTACAAAACCCTCAGGTTGTGTCATGTACACATCCTCGAGTAGATTCCCATTTAGGAATGTGATTTTGACATCCATCTGCCAGATCTCGTAATCATGGTAAGCTGCAATAGTAAGCACGATCCGAATAGACTTATGCATTGCAACTGGTGAAAAGGTTTTATCATAGTTGATACCATGAATTTGCTTGAAACCTTTAGCTACCAATCGCCCTTTATAGGTATGCATGAGTCCATCCATGTCAGTCTTTTTTCTAAAAACCCACTTACATCCAATGGGTTTAATTCCGTCAGGTGGATCAACCAAAGTTCATACTTGGTTAGTGTACATGGATTCCATCTCGGACCCCATGGCCTCTAGCCATTTCTCAAAATCCGGGCTCATCACAGCTTCTTGATAGGATGTAGACTCATTTAACTCAATAAGCGTTACGACATCATGGTCAGACAAGAGAAAAGAGTATCTCTCAGGCTGACGACATATCCTATCAGATCTGCGAGGAGGTTGGTCTACATGAACAGCTTGTTGTTCCACAACTTCTTGTGCAACAATTTCATGATCTACAACATCTTGTGGTGCCTGTTCGGTAACGACCGTAAAATCCTCTCAATATTTTTTCTTTAAAATATTGATCAAACTTATATGGATTCTTGAGTGACATATGAATACTAGCATGAATCTTAGCATGATTTCTTATATAGATTATAAAGCTAAGTACTAATTGTTGGTGCAGGAAGCACCATATCGAACCTGGTTTTGATATTGGCAAAGGATTCAAAGTTAAGTTTATTTGTGATCTAACGTTGTTCACTGAGTGTGCAGAAAAAGCCCTAGCGAAGGACTGCTAGGCACCTGGCGAAGGACTGCCAGTATCCAAGCCCTAGCGAAGGACTGCTAGGCACCTGGCGAAGGACTGCCAATATCCAAGCCCTAGCGAAGGACTGCTAGGCAACTGGTGAAGGAATGCCAGCATCCAAGCCCTAGCGAAGGACTGCTAGGCAACTGGCGAAGGACTGCCAGCATCCAAGACCTAGTGAAGGACTGCTAGGCGCCAGGCGAAGGACAGCTTAGGACTAAAGCCCTAGCGAAGGAATGCTAGGCACCGGGCGAAGGGCAGCTCGGCATCCAAGACCTGACAAAGGACCGTCAGGCAAAACTCCAACCATAGGAACGGTTGGCATCAGGTAAATTCTCCCGAGAGGAGTAGGTGAGGACGCGTTCCCCGTCGAGGGAACAGTAGGCGTCGGTTCGACCTAGGACTCCATTTTGGAGACCAAAGTCAGAACCAAGACAGCTAAGGCTGTATAAATCTAATAATTTATTATGTTATTGTGTTTTGGACTAACCCTGGATGCAGGACCGAAGGAACGTGAGTCTGCAGCTCAGAGTGCCTCAAAGGAGTGAGGCAACTGCTGACCAGGGCACCCGGAGTGTCCCGGGCACCCCCAAGGTGAACACCAAACACACAATCAAAAAGTGTGCTTCGACAGTACAAGCTGCGAGCGCCCCCATGCTTCCAGGTGCCCCCGCTGCTCGCGGGCGCCCCCTGCGCTGCGGGCGCCCCCATGCGCATACATCGAACCCGAACCCCTCGAAGCCAAGCAAAGCGAAAGGATAGAGTTTGACCCGGTCAATCCGGGCGCCCCGAGCGCTGCGGGCGCCCCGGTCAAAGCGGATCCCGAGGATAAGGGGATCAGACGGCGACCGAGCTACAACCGGATCAAACACCACGTGGGGGGCGCCCCCGACATCCCGGGCGCCCCCAGGCCCTATATAAGGGACCTTCGACCAAGGCTTCAAGATATCAATTCTTCCAACGCCTCAAAGTTCTTCTACGCTCGCGCCTTGCTCCGGAAACGCTTCACCTCGAGCCGACGACGTCCTGCTGCCCCGAAAGAGTCGACCTACTCCGGACGTCGGTAAAAAGAAGAGCGTATTTCTTTAATTAATATTTTATTGCACTTGATTTTGTAAATCATATTATGTAACTTATTTGCGCCAAATATAGAATTGCCCAAAGTAAACGGTCAACGACCGTGGGCCTTGGAGTAGGAGTCGACACAGGCTCCGAACCAAGTAAATCGATTGCGTCTCTGTGTCTTTTCGTTAATTTCCGCTGCGTACCTATTCTCATACGAATCCGAAAGTTTTCCGATATTCACCCCCCCCCCCTCTATCGGGCTTCTCGATCCAACAAGTGGTATCAGAGCGGGGAATTCAAACTTGGTGCAACCACCAGTTTGAAAATTTCTTTTCGGATTTCTTTTTAATTTTATCATTTTATTTTCATTATCTTACGAATTCTTCGAAGAAAAAATTTCATTCGTTTTCTTTGGCAAGGTTGGTGCAACACCCCTTGTCTTTAATTTATCCAGCACTGCTAATCCAAGACCAAGTCTTGGCAAATCTCTTTTAGCTTTTCTTTTTCAGAACAAATGTCTATGCAAGAGGGATTCAGCACCGCTAGACCTCCACTCTTCAGTGGAGAAGACTTTTCCTACTGGAAAAGTCGCATGGAGGTCCACCTGAAAACTCAGGTGGACATGTGGATCATTATCCAGTCTAGTCTGGAGATCCCCCGAAATGCAGAAGGACTTCCACAAAGCTACTCAGAGTGGGACAACACTCTAAAGCGCAAGATAGAAGCCGACGCAAAAGCAACGCAAACCCTACAATGCGGGCTGACAAAAGAAGAGCTGAACCGCGTGGGCCCCTTCAATAGTGCAAAGGAGCTATGGACAAAACTGATCGAGCTGCACGAAGGGACTTCAGATACTCGGATCAGCAAGCGGGATCTGCTACTAAACAAATTATACACTATCAAGATGGCAGACAACGAATCAGCAGCCCAACTCCATGCACGGATCCAAGAGGTAATGAACGGTCTTCACTCAATAGGTCACAAGGTTGAAAACCGTGACCTAATAAGGTATACTCTAAACGCCTTTCCTAGAAACACCTTGTGGGCATCTATGGTAGATGCATACAAGGTCTCTAGAGATCTTTCTAAAATAAAACTAGATGAATTATTTTCTGAACTAGAACTGCACGAACAGACTAACACCAATTCGGTCGAAAAAGGTATCGCTTTCATTGCAGGTAAAAATCTAAAGAAAAAACCTGAACCTGAACCCCAGTCTGACACAGACTCAGAAGATGAAGAAGGAGATCAAACTAAACTGGTCCGGCTCGCTCGAAGCTACTACAAGGAGCTGAAGAACCGAACCAACAAACGAAAAATCGGCCGAAGAAAGGACGAACCAACTGAACCAGTAAACAAGCCCAATGTGACCTGCTACGAGTGCAAGAAAAAGGACCACTACAAGTCAGAGTGCCCTAACCTAAAGGAGACTAAAAAGCCGAGAAGAAAGAAGGCACTGCAAGCAACCTGGGACGAGTCTTCCTCAGAAGAAGAAGAAGAGACACCCCAGTCCAACCTCCTAGCTCTGACCGCCTCAGATAAAGTCGAGACAGAGTCAAAATCAGAACAAGAAGACGGCGAGCTGACCTTCGCAGAAGATGGAGAAATTAAGGTAACTGGTTTTAATAGATTACAGTTAACTGAATTGATTTCTTTTCTTTCTCGTGATTTGGCAAAAGCCAAACTCCGGGTCGAAACCCTCCGACAGGAAGTAAAACTCCTGAAAGAGGGAGCTGACTCTAAACCCTTAACCGAGAAGGTTCAGGAAGGAACTCCCACTCAAGTTGAGAAACTTGAAAAGGAGAACTCCTCCCTGAAAACTCAGGTTAAGGATTTTAGAACAGCTTTAGAACGATTTACATCTGGTTCCAAGGGTCTTGACATGATCCTTGGAAAACAAAAATCAGTTCTAAATCGATCTGGACTTGGCTACCGAACCAAATCCCGACAAAGATCATATTTGGCTGTACTGAATCAGTCCAGAGGCAAAACTCAGGCATGGGTACCTAAACTATGCCTGAACAAACCAACTGGATCAAATCAGTATTGGATCCCCAAGGACAAGATTCACATCTTGCCTAACCATCACCGTGGCTTTAGTCCAGGGGGAGCCAAACTGAAAACCATTTTTATTATTAGATAAACTTGTCATTATTGATTTAAATTGATTGTTTGATTGTTTATTTAATTTCTGCAATATACCATGCTTAGACTTAGGTTAGTTAAGGACTGAACAAACTTAGCTGAAATTTGACAACATAGTATTGGGTAGAGGTGAGATGATAGTACGTTGGGGAAACCAATTCTAATAAGATCAAGTTCACTTGGTCTCTTTAGACTGGCGGAACTGACCGAAGCTACCGATCCAAAACCCAAACTAGTTAGACCAGAAATTTTTCAGAAATTGATTTTGAAAATGAAATTTCATTAAAAGGCTTTGTCAAGGAAAGGGTGGATGATCTCATAAGGCTTCGGCCAAAGAAGGCCTAGTGCCTCGCCAAGACCTGGAAGCCAATTTTTGAATTTCAAATTCAAATTAATTTTTGTTAAATTCAAATCTAACACAAAATTTCAGTTATTTATAGATTTAAACATAAATTTAATTATTTTCAAAATTAATCAAACTTTTTCAAAATAACTTCTAATCAAAAACTGTCTCACAAAACCTATAAGGTTAACGTGATTGAAAACCCTAGATTGGGTGAGACAGACTAGGCAGTGAAACTCAATTTAAGCTATTCCTGATTCTAATTGGATCCAAATCAAGAAAATTCTTTATGCGTAGGAACATAAAGATTTGGACCAATGGATGTTGGATAGCGGTTGCTCCAGACACATGACTGGAGATAAATTGAAGTTCACCAAGCTCAAACTCTATCCTTTTCAAATTAATTGTTTTCAAAATTAATCTAACTTTTCAAAATTAACCATGTTTTCAAAATTAAAATATTTGTCTCACAAAACCCATAAGGTTAACATGTTTGATCACATAGAACTGGGTGAGATATCTAGGACCTAAGAATATATGTCACTATCCTTTTAAATAAAACTCAAAGTGCTTTCAAAAATTATTTATCTCTAGTTTTTCAAAATATTGAATGTTAAAATAGACTCGTTTTAAATAGAATTTAGGGTTTGATTAATTTAGTTATTTGATTGGTCAAACATAGTTAAACCTAGTCAACACAGTCAACCCTAGTCAACATAATCAAACATGGACATTAGATTAAGTTAAACGGTACAGGGGGAGTGGTTTATTCTTTTCTTTCAAAGTATTTTTGAAAAATTATTACCATTTCAAAAAGGTTTTTTTCCATACCAGATTGTATTTTCAAAAATCTATCTCCTTAAAAATGATCTATAAGGACTCCGAGGATGTGTCAAATTTAGGGGGAGTCTAAACCAAAAGAAATTATTTCTAACAAGTATTTTCTTTTACAATTATCTTTGAAATTATTAAATAATTCTTTTGATATGAACTGAACCCTAAGAACTAGAGGAAGAATACTTGTGGTCAACAAGCTTCCAAGGACTGTATCAAATTTAGGGGGAGGTCAAATTAAAAGAGTTATTAAACATTTCTAAATAATATATTTTCATACACTATATTTTCAAAATTGTGTCGAAAACATTTGTCTTACAAAATAATTTCAAAATGTTTTTGTGGCTTATAAAACTATTTTTGCAATACCTTTTGAAATAATATTTACTTGGGTTGAAAAATTTCTAGGACACTTAGGAATATGTCCTTGTAGTTAACAAGGTTTCCTAGGATTGTGTCAGACTGGAAAAGAAACCAAGTCCAGTATTATGTTTTCAAAATAAAATTTAAAATGCATATTTGTCAAAAATGCATAATCTTCAAAAGTACTTATATTTTTCAGAAATACATAATATTCTTCAAATGTACTTATATTTTTCAAAATATGCATATCATCTTTCAAAAGTACTACTATTTGTCAAAAGTACTATTACTTTCAAAGGTACGAATATTTTTTTCGGTTTCAAAAGTGCAATTTAAGCTTCTTTCAAGGATTATACTAAGTATTTTTTTCTTTGTTTTCAAAACTCATAGGCTCTGATACACAAACTTTCTCTTATATATTTCTTTCTTGATATATGGCCAAGGGGGAGAGAAAGAAAGTGAAAAAGGATGTTTTTTTTGTAAAACAAAAATCTCTAAGTAGCTAAGTGTTTCAAATTTTTTAAGTGAAATTTTCCTTAGTAAACAAGATTTATCTGAGCAAAACCTTTTGAAAATTTTGGCAAATATTTCTAAGTAAAGTCTTCTTTGGGGAAAAACTTGCCTAGAAATTTCTTAAGAATTATGTTTTTCAAGATGCACAAATTGTTTCTAAGTAAATTCGTCTAAATGTGCAAAACTCTAAAAGTTGAATTTTTTTTGGAAATTTGGCTTCAAGAATGGAAAATTTGCCTAAGTAAATTTTTTTTGTAAAGTCTTGTAAGTAAAAGTTTTTTTAACAAAATTTAGGTTTACAAAAGCCTTCAAAATTTTACCTTATTCACCCATGTTTATTTTTGATATATGTCAAAGGGGGAGGAAAGGTCAAAGTTAAGTATTTTATAAAACATGTACTCAGGGTTTTAGGGGGAGTATGAGAATTAAAGGTTTTTTTTCAAATCTTAGTTAAGTATTTTATAACACAAGTACTCAGGGTTTTAGGAGGTTTTTTAAATCTTACCTTGTGTTAGTAAATGTTATAAAGTTTTTATTGCTATTTTTACATTATGTTCTTAACAGTTTTCTACTTAACATTGAATTGTGTTGCCATAATCAAAAAGGGGGAGATTGTTGGTGCAGGAAGCACCATATCGAACCTGGTTTTGATATTGGCAAAGGATTCAAAGTTAAGTTTATTTGTGATCTAACGTTGTTCACTGAGTGTGCAGAAAAAGCCCTAGCGAAGGACTGCTAGGCACCTGGCGAAGGACTGCCAGTATCCAAGCCCTAGCGAAGGACTGCTAGGCACCTGGCGAAGGACTGCCAATATCCAAGCCCTAGCGAAGGACTGCTAGGCAACTGGCGAAGGAATGCCAGCATCCAAGCCCTAGCGAAGGACTGCTAGGCAACTGGCGAAGGACTGCCAGCATCCAAGACCTAGCGAAGGACTGCTAGGCGCCAGGCGAAGGACAGCTTGGGACTAAAGCCCTAGCGAAGGAATGCTAGGCACCGGGCGAAGGGCAGCTCGGCATCCAAGACCTGACAAAGGACCGTCAGGCAAAACTCCAACCAGAGGAACGGTTGGCATCAGGTAAATTCTCCCGAGAGGAGTAGGTGAGGACGCATTCCCCGTCGAGGGAACAGTAGGCGTCGGTTCAACCTAGGACTCCATTTTGGAGACCAAAGTCAGAACCAAGACAGCTAAGGCTGTATAAATCTAATAATTTATTATGTTATTGTGTTTTGGACTATCCCTGGATGCAGGACCGAAGGAACGTGAGTCTGCAGCTCAGAGTGCCTCAAAGGAGTGAGGCAACTGCTGACCAGGGCGCCCGGAGTGTCCCGGGCGCCCCCAAGGTGAACACCAAACACACAATCAAAAAGTGCGCTTCGACAGTACAAGCTGCGGGCGCCCCCGTGCTTCCGGGCGCCCCCGCTGCTCGCGGGCGCCCCCTGCGCTGCGGGCGCCCCCATGCGCATACATCGAACCCGAACCCCTCGAAGCCAAGCAAAGCCAAAGGATAGAGTTTGACCCAGTCAATCCGGGCGCCCCGAGCGCTGCGGGCGCCCCGAGCGCTGCGGGCGCCCCGGTCAAAGCGGATCCCGAGGATAAGGGGATCAGACGGCGACCGAGCTACAACCGGATCAAACGCCACGTGGGGGGCGCCCCCGACATCCCGGGCGCCCCCAGGCCCTATATAAGGGACCTTCGACCAAGGCTTCAAGACATCAATTCTTCCAACGCCTCAAAGTTCTTCTACGCTCGCGCCTTGCTCCGGAAACGCTTCACCTCGAGCCGACGACGTCCTGCTGCCCCGAAAGAGTCGACCTACTCCGAACGTCGGTAAAAAGAAGAGCGTATTTCTTTAATTAATATTTTATTGCACTTGATTTTGTAAATCATATTGTGTAACTTATTTGCGCCAAATATAGAATTGCCCAAAGTAAACGGGGCAACAACCGTGGGCCTTGGAGTAGGAGTCGACACAGGCTCCGAACCAAGTAAATCGATTGCGTCTCTGTGTCTTTTCGTTAATTTCCACTGCGTACCTATTCTTATACGAATCCGAAAGTTTTCCGATATTCACCCCCCCCCCTCTATCGGGCTTCTCGATCCAACACTAATGAGCTTTACATGGGCTCTTCTAGTACCATGGCTATTAATGAACCTTAGGTAGAATTTTAACATAAATAGAAATGAATTCCAATTAGGAATATTAGCATGACTCTTGGTGGGCTCTTATGTGGGCCTTGCCAAAAATAAGAGTAAATGGAATAAAAATAAAGTGCATGCACCAAGGATTGAACCTTGGACCTAGAATAGAGGCAAAACCTCATCATGCATGTACTAACTAATTCACCTAGCAAGGGAGTGCTAGTGGAAAAGGAAGAAGATTTTAGTTGAGGTCAAAAGAAGTTGAAGAGGCACCATGTGAAGAGGCACCATGCCCCTTCACTTAGTATAAAAGAGAGGGAATGAGAAGTGAAGAGGCTTAAGTTACTTTCTCCTCTTTTCTTCCACCAAGGCTCTTCCTCTCCTCTCTTCTTCCTCCTCCTTGCCGTGAGCCACAAGAAGCTTTTTCCCATGGAAAACTTCACAAGAGGACTCCCTCTTGATGATCCAAGGTTTTCTACAAGGTTACAAGGGCAAGGGGTGTTCTAAGGTCAAGAAGGTTTTCATTTTCTTTCTCTATTCAAGGTTTATAGACAAGATAAAGAGAGGTAAGGCTCCCTCACCTGTGGTATAATAGTTTGTATGTTGTCTATCATGATTTAAGTTTTGTTTGGGATATATGTTGAGAAAACTATGGATTTAGGGTTCCTATAGGTTTCGACCAAGCACAAAATTAGGGTTTGGGATGATGTTAAAACCTCACTTATGCTTCCTAATGCTTTCTCATGATAAATAAAGAATGAATTATGAGTTGTGGAATTTTTGTAGCACCCTAAGACCCCTCTAGGGTTTCGGCCAAGACCAAATGATAAGGCTAGGAGTTAGGGTTAGCCCAATCATGTGTTCTAATGGCTTCCTATGGCATTGTATGTATTGTATTGGATGTTAATTGTGAATTTTATGAATTTTCCATGGACTTAAGACCCCTCTAGGGTTTCGGCCAAGACAAAGTTGTAGGGCTAGGAATTAGGGTTAGCCCCAATCATGTGTTCTAATGGCTTCCTATGGCATTGTATGTATTGTATGGGCTTTACTTTAGTTATGGTACCTCACATGTTACTTGAATAACGGGACTTACATCTATAATTTTCGGCCAAGCACCAAGTCTAGGGTTTGGGTTAGTCTAAGGTTCCAAGTGTACTTGTTTATGGCTTATTATGATGTAGATATATGTTCAAGCATGTTGTATGAATTTTATAATGTCTAAACCCTAACTCTATATGCTATGCATCATGACTTTGTATGCTTATATTATATGTCATGTTTTAGTAGGTTTATTTATGGATGTTTTAAACCATATACCATGAACACATGTGTTGTGAAGTATGCCTCATGTTTATGTAGAATTATGCATGTATTAGGTTAAATGCCTTGAACATATGTATTATGATAGATATATGGTTATGTAGACATATGCATGTTTTATGTTGAATGCCATGAACCTATGTAGTATGTATTATGTTCATATGGATCCTACCCATGCATGCTTTATGATAGATACCATGATCATGTATGCTATGTGGTATGTACCATATATGTAAAAACTTATCTATGCATGCTTACTTTATGTACCATGATCATGCAAGCTTTATGAACTAAGATGATGTTAATGCCTTAAGGCATAATTATGTATGTATGTCATGCCTTATGAATGAAGATGATGAATTGAATATCATGTTCATGCCTTTAAGGCATAATGATGTGTGCATGACATACCTTATGAATGAAGATGATGTTCATGCCTTTAAGGCATAATGATGATATGCATGAACTATGAATGATGAAATACTAAGTATGTTTTATACCATGCTTCATGTACTAAGATCATGTTTATGTTTTCAATTATGTTATGTAAGTTCTATGAATGTTGAAATATGATGAAAACGAAGAAGCATGTGAAGCAATTTTACTTTATGGATGGGCTTGTACCGGACCCAAGTAAGGTCCAAGGGATGGGCTCCTTATGAAAGTCTCGGTGTGGAACTACCGTAGCTGTCCCCGGTTCTGGGACTACCGCAGCTGTCCAACAGGGATGGGCTCCTCATGAAAGCCTCAGTTCTGGACTACCGCAGTTGTCCCTAGGTTGAAGGTAACCTAGTACCCTAGTAGGTCGAGACTAGCTACCTCGCATCTACTTAGGGATGCGCGCAATTGATGGATGTATGTATGTGGTACAAGCCGGGGCCCCCCATGATGTTATGATTTATGTTTAAGTATTTATAATTATGATTTTCAAATAAGCATCCTTATGTTATGTGCATGTAACTCATGTATTCATTCATGTTATGCATCTATTCCATGTTAAGTATGTTATGTGCTTCTATTTATGTCAAGTACTTCTTATGTCATGAGCTCTATGTACTTTCATTTCATGTTAAGCACTTCCATATGATTATGTATTTCCATGTACATCTATATGCCTCCTCATGTCAAATGCTTTATGAATACCTACTCATGATATGCTTTCGTTTTATGTTACACTCTCTATGTTATGTCTTTTCATTGACTGTATGCGACGTATGGTTTTAGTGAGTAGGAAAGAGTCTTACTAAGCCTATGTGCTTATAAGTTTTACATTCTTATACCGCAGATCAAGCAAGAGGATACTAAGCTAAGGGAAGCAGCAGGAGGGGCAAGTGTGTGTGTGTGGAAGTGACTCAGCAAAAGGAAAAAGAAAAAGATCCTATTGCTCATAATTATCACATGTTTTATGTTTTGTATTGTCATCTCTAGTTTTATGCTATACTTTATGAGGAGGGGCAAGTGTGTGTGTGTGGTAGTGACTCGGCAAAAGGAAAAAGATCCTATTGCTCATAATTATCACATGGTTTATGTTTTGCATTGTCATCTCTAGTTTTATGCTATACTTTATGATGGTTTTCTTAAAGAACAAATTCTTATGTTTTGCATTGTCAACTCTAGTTTCATGTTATACACTATGATGATTTTTCCTAAAGAACAACTTATGTTGATTTCCATGATGTGTTCGTTTAGAACAATATGTTGGTAAGTTATGTTTAATGCAAACATGTTCAAGAATGTTATGTCTCACATGCTATGTCTTATTTCTTTATGTTATGACAATGCTAAGTTTACCAAGTAACCCTGTTTAAGAATGATAGCTAAGATACGTCAATATGAGTTGCATGGTTAAACGCATATGTAGGAAGTTTTAAATTATTCCGCTGCATTAAGATCTCCATATGCATGTATGTATGTTCGCGTAGCGCCGCCTCTCGCCTACACGTAAGGCGGGAAGGGCGGGTGTTACATGTTCAATGTCCATTAAGGCCTCAGTGTTATCTGTATCTTGAACTTCTTCAAGATGGATTTTACTCCCACTAATCCTTCTAGAAATAAACTCTTTTTCTAGAAAAACGTCATTTCTATCGGCAAACACTTTGCCTAGTGTGGGATTGTAAAAGTAATATCCCTTTGTTTCCTTGGGATATCCTACAAAATAGCACTTATCAGATTTGGATCCTAGTTTATCTGAGACTTGACGTCGAACGTAAGTCTCACAACCCCAAATCTTCATAAAAGACATCGTTGGACTCTTCGCAGTCCATATCGTATATGGTTTCTTTATGACGGCCTTTGATGGAGCTCGGTTAAGCGTGAAAACAACAGTCTCTAGAGCGAATCCCCAGAAGGAAGTATGAAGGTCTGTCCGACTCATCATTGATCGTACCATATCTAATAGAGTACGATTTCTCTGCTCGGATACACCATTCTATTGTGGTGTTCCAGGTGGAGTGAGTTGGGATATGATCTCACACTCTGTTGGATGGTCACTAAACTCTTGGCTTAGGTATTCACCACCTCGATCTGATCGAAGCATCTTGATACTCTTGCCAAGTTGGTTTTGTACTTCACTCTTGAATTCTTTGAACTTTTCAAAGGATTCTGACTTGTGTTTCATGAGATACCATAGTCATATCTACTAACATCATTAGTGAAAGTGATGAAGTACTGATAGCCTCCTCTAGCTGTGATATTGAAAGGGCCACATACATCAGTATATATGAGTCCTAACAAGTCTGTCGCTCTTTCGCCGTGTCCACTAAATGGAGTCTTGGTCATCTTGCCTAGAAGACAAAATTCACATGTCTCATATGATTCAAAATCAAATGAGTCCAATAATCCATCCTTATGGAGCTGGGATATGCGACTCTCATTTATATGTCCTAAGCGACAATGCCAGAGATATGTTTGGTTCAAATCATTTGGTTTGAACCGTTTGGTATTTATGTTATAGATTGGGTTTTCTAGGTCTAGAACATAGAGTCCATTCATAAGTGGTGCATTATAATAGAACATGTCATTTAGCATTATAGAACAACATTTATCCTTTATGATAAATGAAAAGCCTTTCTTGTCCAAACAAGATACTGAAATTATGATCTTAGTTAATGCAGGTACATAAAAGCACTCCTCTAGTTCTAAGATAAGCCCTGTGGGCAAAGACAAGGAATATGATCCTACAACAATAGCAGCAACTCTTGCTCCATTGCCTACTCGTAGGTCCACTTCGCCCTTTGTCAATGGTCTAGCTCTTTGAAGGCCCTACACATTAGTACAAATGTGAGACGCGCATCCGGTATCTAATACCCAAGAAGAAGAGATAGATAGATTGACTTCTATAACAAAAATACCTGAGGCAGAAGTCTCACTTCTTTTCTTCTTTACTTCCTCCAGGTACAATTTGCAATTCCTCTTCTAATGTCCGGTCTTGCCACAGTGAAAGCAGGTCCCTTCCTTAGGCACCTTACCTTTAGCATTGGATGCAGTAGAGTTGGCTTTGCCTTTGGCTTGGGTCTTACCCTTGCCTTTAGGCTTCCATTTCCCTTTGCCCTTGTTTACCATTAGTACATTACTGGTCTTGGTTTTCTTGAGATTGGGTTCAGCAGTTCTTAACATGCTGAGCATCTCAGGCAAAGGTTTGTCAATTTCATTCATGTTGTAGTTCATGACAAATTGATTGTACCCTTTCGGCAACGATTGTAGGATAAGGTCTGTTGCCAATTCTTGGCCCAGTAGAAATCCTAGTCTTTCAAGGTTCTCAACATACCCAATCATCTCGAGTACGCGAGTTCCTATAGGAGTTCCTTCTTGCATCTTGCATGCAAATAGGGCTTTAGACGCCTCAAACCGCTTGTGCCTAGCTTGCCCTTGATACAGTTGCTTTAAATGCTCAACCATATCATGTGCATTCACGTTCTCATGTTGCTTCTGAAGCTCAGAATTCATGATGGCAAGCATAAGGCATGATACATCAAGTGCATCATCCTGATGCTTCTTGTAAGCATCCTTTTCGGCACGGGTGATGGTAGCGACGGGTGCTTCTGGAAGAGATTGCTCTAGGATGTACAGTTTTCATTCTTGTTTGAGAACTATCCTCAAATTTCTATACCAGTCCAGGAAATTGGCTCCGTTGAGCTTGTCCTTCTTAAGGACAGATCGTAGAGAGAGAGTATTTGACGTGTTAGACAACATGGTGATCTACAATAATAAAACATGTAGAAATTAGTATCATATCTAGATCATTTAATTAGGCCTTTAATAAAATGATACTCCTACTAAATCATAGAGCTTTTGTAGGGGCTAGTCATGGATGTAGGCAAACTCAATTTGCCCACACTACTAGCTCCAAACCAAATAGCGACTACATTTATGTGGGACAAGATCCATATTATATTTTATCTTGAGTTGGCTTTGGCTAATCGCCTATGACTTGGTATAACTAGGTAGGTAATATTTTATCAATTACATCTCATGCAACTCTTGAAAAAGGGTTAAGATTCACATTACACATCATCTTGAGTTACCTTTGGCTAATCGCCCAAGACTTAGTATAATTTTCCTCTTACCCAAATTTTCCCAACTTTTGGGATATGTCTCTAAGTTTCTCAATCCAATTGAGGTGACTTAGTTAAATCTCACCCAAAGTTCGATAGGGGGACATCACAATTGTCCTCTCGCACTCTACCAAGATAAAATGCGTTGCTTTGCTTTGGCAAACCCAACACCAAATGATCGAGGTAGTTTATAAGTACCAAACTTTGGTAGGCATATTGAGTTGACTTAATTAAGATAAACATTTAATCATGCATCACATAAACACACATTGCATATATCAACATATAAGCAGTAAAATGCGACATGGTTATGGCCCGTATACTACGATCTTCTCAAGCCAATGAGAAGATCAATGTTCAACCTAGGGATAACATCTTCTCCAAGTGCATCCTTCGGTCGTCATGTGTCGTCGGCATCCTTTTTGTAACTTCATTCTTCAATGGACACTCCACTCCTCATTTTGTACATTACAATTTAGGAAAACCCGAGTTATATTCGAGTCTAAATCTATTTTACAATTAGGAAAAATAGAGACAAGGCATGACATACAGGTCGTATTATGAATTACATTATAACATGCACATACACACATCCAATCACATTAGGGTTAAGGCCATAACCATGCACCATGTCAACAAACACACATAATAGATCTAGGGCATTGATTTTATTATGAGTGCAAAAATAAAAATCGCCATGAGCAGAAACTCACGGCGGTCCCGATTACCGGGCGGGGTCAAGGGGCAGCGCTCTTGCGGGGGCTCGGGAGCAGCGCCCCTGAAACAAAATTAATTTTGCCGACCCCGATATAGAGTCGCTGCCCTTGATTCATCAAAAGAATTCGAGACCTTATTGCTCCATTATGACCTTCTGACTCCCTTTTCCCGAGACGGCCTCGGGGTCTCCTTTCCCGGGATAACCCGAGCGTCAGTCCTCCCGAGTGGCCTCGGGACGCTCCGGCCCGGTATGCCCTCAAGGGGCCTGTCATCTCGAGATGGAGGTCGGGAGCCAGACTTATATATCATACGGTTATGCAACTCATAACAAAATCTTGTCCTACTTCTATATCACAAATAAAAGTGTACGAAACTTTGTACGATCTTTCGCAAGTGGCTCTGATACCACTGTTGGGATGTCCCGGCACCAAAACACAAAAACGTAGCGGAAACATGATCCCTCGAGCGATCCATGCGAAAGAAAACTCATACGAAGTTCATCAATCTAATAGATCTATCTACAGTGTATACCTTTGGAGTGTGCCCTTCACTTATCCTACTCGTCCAAGATGCGCCGGATCTCTTGCACGTTCAAGTGCCCGTGCCTCTATTTGTATCTACACGAACACGATCACTCAACTTCAGGAAAAACTACCTTAGTTGTACTAGCAACTTGAGGTAGTTCAAAAGACCACCAAGAACCCAAAAGAGGGTTTCGGCCAAGAGGGAGAAGAGGAAGAAGAGAGGAAGGGAAGAAGGGAAAATTCTCACTTGTCATTCAAAATGACTAGACTCTCTTTTATACTCATCCCATGAATATGAAGAGTCTTTTGTCTCTTTGACTTCCCCTCATTAAAGCTAATAAAGAGCACATCTTTTCATATGACTCTTCACCTTCTCTTCATCCAATGAAGAGAGACTTTTCTCTTTCCTTCATTAAACACTTTAATGAATATCCCCTGTAATTCCGACTGGGCCTCTCGGGATTCCAACAAGAGCTCCCGACCCAATCTGCCAAGCGCCGAGCTCCCGACCCAGTCTGCCGAGCGCCGAGCTCCCGACCAAGTCCCTGAGCTCTTGACCCGAGCCCCCGACCCGAGCTCCTATCTCGAACTAGTCTCCCGAGTTCCCAACTCAAGCTCCAGATCAGATCTCCCGAGTTCCCAAATCAGGCTCCCGATCGAACTTCCCGAGTTCCCAACTCGGGCTCCCGATCAGATCTCCCGAGTTCCCAACTCGGGCTCCAGATCAGACTTCCCGAGTTCCCAACTCGGGCTCCCGATCTGATTTCCCGAAGCATCACGTCCATAGTGTGTGACCCAATAGGTTCTCGTGACGTTGGCAATGCGCCTAAACGCTTTAGACACATTAGCAATGAGCGGCATCTAGCAATGCATCATTGCTACCCATGTAACAAGAAAAGTCAAGATCTGACTAAACCTCCGTGACTATGATAATGTATGACTTTGTCCTTCTATCCTTGATATCTAGATTGACCAATGAGGCATAGACCGTTTCATCCTCGATCAATCTATGTGTTTCTTGATCCCCGAGTAGACTCAATCAAACAAATGAGCTCAATATCTCATATTGACTCATCTGAGCATGGTCATGCGTTTTAGTAGTCCTACTCGATCAAGAGGCCCAAAGATATCACTCCCGCCTTATGGGAGGGATAGATCCCATCTACATCACTCACATTCCTCAGCATAATTCATTACATACCCAATGATCGCCTTTATAGTCCACCCTGTTACGGGTGACGTTTGACGATACCAAGTACATAACTCCTTATGTAGGGAACCGTAGTGACTTCAGGTCTAAGGACTATTCATACTAATAGTCACATGAGAAAGTTTATGACACTCATATGATAATCTATGAAACTTTCTCATGGCGGGTCAATTCAGTACATATTCTTTAATGTATGCCTATGTGTCAACTTGATATCACATATCCATGACTTGTGAGCTCAAGTCATCAATTGACCTACATGCTAGTCTCCATGCATTAATATTGTCCCTGAATATTAATGCTTGACTAGGAATAATTTAGTGTAGTGTTTTCTACATAATCTCACTATTGATTCAACCAATCGATATAATGTAGATAAGAACCTATTACACAAGGACATTATTATACTTAATTATTTGGCACAAAATAAAGTATATATAATAACCAAACATACCTTTATTAATGATAGAATATGATACAAAAAATCTCCAGTCAATCATCACATAATTGGCTCTAGGACTCCTACTAACAGTGCGGACCCAACTAGACTTCATGCCAAGTCTCCATCAACTTCGGCTTCAGCCAATTGTTATGTCACGACCTCAGAGGCACATGCTTACTCGAAAATCGGGCAGCATCTCCCCTGTACGGCGGACAAGTTGGGGCAAATATACAAATACTCCAATCACAAAAGATGGCTCAGCCATCATAAGAGAAAATAAAAACATCACCACGTGGTTTTATATCAACACAAAAGATAACGGCTGGCTCAGCCACCTTAACATAAAATAAACTACAACCCAAAGAGAACTCAAATGTCTCTATAATAATGACAAAACCAGTCCGAATACCTGATAAACAAGTAAAATACGAAAACTCACCAACTACCGAACTAAAAGCAACTAAACCAAATGCGGAAAATGACTCAACACCGGGGACTGGCAACTGGATCCTTTCCTGGCTCCAAGAAATGCGACTACCTGCTATCAGAAACAAAAAGAGAAAGCAGGGGTGGTGAGTCCGGGCGGACTCAGCGGGTATATGAGTAGACAATAAGCATGACATAACAAAGATATAATAAGTAGAGAATTAACATGGTACAGTCTCTAGGAAATAGAAGATCACCTAAACATGTATACAACAACACAACAACATAATATCAGAACGTATACAGCATGTATAAAGCAATGCAACAACATAATATCAACTTATATATGCATGTAACCAAGTGCAACAATCATAACTCATATAAATGCAACAAACACAAGAAAATGTATAAATGAAATATGTATGCATATGATGCAATGACATGTGTCACCCCTGACGCCAATCAAGCCGTCAACACATCCCATCTGTATGACCGAGTGGGTAGGGCTGTGACAATTGTACGCACTCCAACGAATACCACAGAAATGTGTGGTTGAGTGGACAGGATGCTGGGGAGCTAACACTCCAAACCCCGATACATAGGGGGAGCTATCAACAGCTCTAATATCCCTCGAAAACAACGGTGAGGGTGTCACTGCTTGCCCACAACTGCAACATGTGTGGCTAACAGGACAGTTGCTGACACTCTAGCAACTACCACGACAACAAGTGGTTGAGTGAACTGAGCAACTAAATGACTAACGATGACTTAACATATAGAAGCCCAACAGTCATTAGTATACAACGTGCAGATATAATCCATGCTACAAGATGCTCAAACAACCGAAGAAACAATGATGTAACAAAATCCAACAAGTAAACGATGCATCAATACAACCAACCAGAAATCGAAATCCAATGATTATGCACCTACACTACTAGGTAGGATATTTCTAATGTCAAATAAACCTAATTGTGTTTAATGGACTTCTAAGTACTCGCGTACAAGCGACACTTTATAGAACAGAAAACAACAGGAGACTGTACGGATATGAATTTTGAATACTCGAAGATCAACGAAGAAAAAGTATCAACGACAATGTTAAAATAACAAACAACAATGAATAAGATTAAGCAACCTATTAGACATAAAATAGTCATGCTTTAAGGTAAAAGAAACTACACGAGTATAAAGGAGAAATAGTGCCTTTTATGTAGAACGTGTTCGAAAGAGTCCTTTGTGATCAAACACACGCAACCGATCAACGTCCTGTATCAAGAACACCATTTAGCCATTAATAACACCATTAAATAACTAAATTAACCACTAAGAATAATTAAAAGAGCTAACCCTAATCAAACCAAAAGGTCACGACAAGAAGAATTACAAGATCATAAACCCCCACACCAACTCTACAACACTTCACACATCCCAATGCCACTCAAAATTTCCAAATCTCACCTGAACCAATTATGTTCAGCAAATTAAACTACAAATCTACAATATAAAGAAAACCACATCCATTTCATCTTAATCAACCTTTCACTAACAGTAGTTTATCATCCAATTCCTCCATTTTCCTTACCAAAACTCCTTAGAGCAAAATCTAATGACACAACCTAGCTTTTTGCCCCCTCTTCCACCGCGGCATAACCAAAACCCAACTAACACTTCACACAAATTATGCAAACCTAATATTCCAACCTAAACAGCCAACTCACCCTAAAAACCCACATTAGCAACATCAGATTGCTTCTTTCATCTAAAACCAATTCACAGAGTGAATTCTCATTCCCAACATAGAGAAATCAAAAATCCAATAGGCATCACAGTTCATCCCTTACCTACCAGCCAACGATCAAAAACAAGGTGGAAGGTGGCGCAACTCCGGCGATGAATGATCGGCGCAACAGCAACTGCTGCTCGCGATCCGAAGACGCGATGGAGAACTCCCCTCCTGCTTATCTGCGTCGCCTCCGCTCTTCGATGAAGGGAGGAAAGGTGCTGCGGCGGGGCTAGGGTTCCACGTAAGTGCATGACGTGACTAAGTGGGCGCCGGATCTCTCGAAGGAGAAGAGGAAGGAGGGGATGGATGTGGCAGCGTTCAACTAGGGTTGCGGCGTCGGCGACTTTGGCGATTGTCGCGCGTGCGGCGTCGGGGCAGAACCGAAGTCGACAGGGGAAAAACTGAATCGGGATGAGGGGATTTAGGGTTTATATTATTGTTTTGGCATTTTGCAAATAAGCCCTTAAAGTTCAATAAATTCCAACTAGGTCCCTATATTCTGAATTTTTCATTTAGCCCCCTAAGACTCGGTATTTAACATGTTAGGTCTCACGGATCCAACTGGACTTCCTGTCAGGACTCAACCACCCTGAACTTCAGCCAGGTATCATGTCCTAAGCCTTTCAATCCTACACACTTAGTAACAAGGTTAAAAAATAGCAAATCTAATTTTAACCTATTTATCATTTATCAAAACACAAATTTGGCCGTTAGTGTAAACTGCACCAACAAAATTTGTTATGCATAAATAAATTATTAAACTTTAGATATTATAATTATGTACTAACCATATGACTTTGTTTAGGCAATCAAAGGACTTGGGCTTACTTTAGATTCTTGGTCCGCATAGATAAAAGAACCGATCAATGAGCTTGTTAGACTCAACTATTGCTCCAAAATGCTTTAGCTAAGTTAATTAACACTAGCTCACTCACCTAAGGTTATAAAATCTTTTCATGAGTTCACAACTCTTATTACGAAACTACATTAGAATGTAATAATCCTCCCTACTTAGACTTGATGTCCTTGCCAAATCTCCAGTCTAATTATTTTTTCTTTGACTTCAACAACTAATATATATATATATATATATATATATATATATATATATATATAACACATCAAATTTGCATTTGTCAAATACAGGAAATTGCCAGCGCTATAGGTACTGAAAGAGAAGTTGGCTATTGGAGAATTCGAATTCTCAACATAAGAAAGCTGATATTACAGCATCTCCAATTGAGCTAGTAAGGCTACTCTCTATGCACTGTTTTTTTAATATATATGTTTAAAATATGCTTTCTTGTCAAAAGGTTTAGTTTGGTTATTAAATAAAGCTTATTCAATGTCACAGACAAAAAAAAAAAAATAATTAACGAAATTTTTTCAACTTCAAATGATCAATTTGATCTCATAAAAATTTTTTACCAGCCGTTAAGGTAAATCGAGAAGTATTTGTAGTGGGTGGTCTAGAAGCCTAACGTCCCAGGGTTCGCGTCCCATTTGGAAAAAAAATTCTTACAAATACGCCGTAGCTGGGAATCAAACCGCGAATGTCTGAGAAAGCGATAGTCACTCTACAACTGCACCATAGCCCCGGAGACTTATTCAATGTCATAGAAGAAGATAGGATAGAGTAGCATAAATGGATAAAAAACTACCTTGATTCTTCAATTAATCTATGATTATGTTTCTTATTTTGCTTAATGGTGAATAGGTTGAAATAATATTTGACATATTTCTAAATAAATATATAATATAATAAGCTTAAAATAAACTTATTATATTATATATTTATTTATATTATATTATATTTATTATATTATATTATCTTTATTTTAGGTCTATTATTATATTATATTATATATATTATCTTTTTTCTATTTTTTTATTATATTCATTATATTATATTATATTTATAATATAGTGAAATGAATTTACGGGCTGTAGGTGCTGATGCAGAGTAAGTTTAATGTTGTACCATCTTTTGTTGATGCGTGAGACTTTTTTTTGTCAATAGATAGATAGTTATTTTTCACCAGTTATGCTGGGCATATAGTTTAGTTTAAAATTTGATTTACTTAAAACTTAAAAGTATGATTCCTTTGCTTTGCTTAATTTTTTAAAAACATTTCTGGAAGCTGATATTTTAGGGTTGATTCATAATTTATCATTTATTTAGTGATGAAAGATCTTTATTTTTGTGTTTACTTTTTTTTTTTAGTTTTCTAGTTCTGATAAAACATGAAAACAACCCAATTTGGTACTAACAATATAATTTCATGTGGTTTCTTGAATCAAAATCATTTACTATTTAGTCTGAGACTAACGCATCAAACTCATCTCTTAGAATTAACACACACACACACACACACACACACATATATATATATATATATATATATATATATATATATATATATATATATATATATATATATATATTAGATGCAGTACTCACTCTACCATTCAATTATTGACCAAATCATTGAGTTTGTCCATTTATACTAGGCAAGTTATATTCAATTATGGAAATTTATCGTATCTTGAAACCAAGGAACATTTTGATGGAGTGTAAGAATTTTTTTTTACTTTACAATCATATTTACCTTTGCTTGTTGCAATGTACAAGCAATGCGTATAATTTGCTTAATTCATGGATTATGGTTATGTAGATTGTAGATGTATAGTTTTGAAATCTAGATTGAAAATTGTCATCGAGTAAAACATGATTTAAAACCCAGCATGCCATTGATATAAAGGAGTTATATACGAACAATTAGTACTTCATTTTATTGCAATTTCTGATTCTATCATCAAGGCAAGAAGATTCTAAAATTGTGTACGTATAGTTGTTGTCTCCAAGTTTAATGCGCAATGACTTGCCATCTATAAATAATATTATCAGATATGTCTGTTGATCCTATCGGAAAGCGAGGTGGGCGCCCCTTCTGCGAGATGGTCCTCCGAAGGGCACGAGAATTCTGAGGCTGACTACTGAGCTGGCTCGCTCCTCGCCTACAAGACAGGGACCGTTAGAACCCGCCGGGAAAAGTCCCCAGCTAGACACTCCGACAGTCAAGTCAGTACTCGACGGTGGCCAGCAAACGGAAAGCAATAGAACAGTAAATTAATGCACTATTGTGCGTACCTGAGAGATGCGGAGTGAAGGAGCTTATATAGCCGGGGAAGCTGACAGCTTCTGCCCCACCTGCCACCTGTTGCCATATAGCGAGGACAATGTGATGTATGCCTGAGGTGGCAGGATAAAGTAGTGCATACTGGGTTAAGGAAAGGGGCATTGTCAACTTAATGGCTAGCGCCTTTTAGCGTCGCTTGGCCTGACACCAGTGTATGCGGTCGTAGTACGGGGGAGGGGGGGCAGGGTATGGCAGGAAGATCAAGCCATCAGCGGGATATCCATCATTTGGGCCAGGGAGGCACCAGTCGTGCTCCGACCCCGTACTGCTTCTGGTAGTCGGATGTCAGGGAGTGGTTGTTCTGCATGCTAGGGTCAACTGAGGACCTTTAGAAGGAGAGCGCCGACTGGGGCACTGAGTAACGCGACCGACTGAGGACCGGTGATGAAGGTGCCGACTGGGGCACTGAGTAACGCGGCCGACTGAGGGCCAGTGATGAAGATGCCGACTGGGGCACTAAATAACGCGGCCGACTGAGGGCAGGTGATGAAGGTGCCGACTGGGGCACTGAGTAACACGACCGACTAAGGGCCGGCGATGAAGGTGCCGACTGGGGCACTAAGCAACGATATACCAAGTAGCGACCTCTCTGGCTCGGGCTTACCCCCGGAGCTAGGTCCGCCACGTGTCGGCGGGGAGCCAAACCTAGAGAGGTATTGGAGTATGTGTAACGACCCGGAAAATTCTCTTAATATTTTCTGAAAATATTGAGCATGTCTAGATATTTTCCAAAGGACCTAGAGGCATTAATACGAACATTGGCCTAGGAAATCCATGTTTTCTCATTTAAATTGAGGAAACCAAGTGCTAATGGGCCTTATATGGGCTTCCTAGTACTATGATTATAGGTGGATTTTTAGGAAGAATTAGTATAAATATAAATATGAATTTATTTGGGCACATTAACATGATTATGGGAAAGTATTAGCCTAACGTTCCTATCTAAATTGAGGAATTTGGTACTAATGAACTCTAAATGGGCCCAAAAATGGGTATTAATTAGGTAAAATTAATATAAATATAAAAGAATTTTATTTAGGAATATTAGTACAATTATGGGTAATTTTAGGGGGGATTTTCGGAATTTAAGAAAATAAAGTAATAAAATAAATGAAATGAAAATCAAAATAAAAATAAATGTGCATAAGCCAAGGATTGAACCTTGGACCTCTTCTACAACCAAGAATGGATTAACCAACTCACCTAGCAAGGAATTCTTATGAGTAATTGAAGTGGAGGTTGGTTAAGAGGTAAAAGGAGGTGAAGGGTCATGGAGAGGCTCTTCATTTGCCTCCTTGATGGGTTATAATGAGAGGAGTTTTGGGAGTTACTTCTTCTCTCAATCAAGTGCATTACCTCTCCTCTTCATTCCTCATTCTTGCCGAGCACCAAAGGGAGGAGTTCCTTGGAGAAAACTTCACAAGGGGTCTCATCTCTCAAGATCTAAAGTTCCTACAAGGTGACAAGGTCTAGTTGTGGTCAAGAGATACCAAGTCCTCTTCCTTCTCCTCTTTCAAGGTTCGAAAAATCAAGAAATCTAAGGTAAGACTCCCTAACCTGTGGTATAATAGTTATCTATGATTTCCATGATTTTTAGCATGATATATGGGTTAGTTTTGGAGGTTATGTTGAAAGGAAAGAAAAATCAAGGTCCTTAAGTTTATGGATTTCGGCCAGCATGATTTAAAAGTCTATAAATATGTTAAAAATCATGATAATATTATTTTATGTTCCCTTATGATTTGTAGAGGTTAAGTAAATATTTTGGGAATTTTTGGAGTACTCTAGGATACCCTAGAGTTTCGGCCAACATGAAAGAAGCAAAACCCAGAACCTTAAGTTCAAGGGTTTCGGCCACCATGTTTTAAAGGCCTAGAAATATGTTAAAAATCATTATAATGTCATTTGATGTTCCCTTATGATGTTTATAAGTTAAGTATAATTTTAGGGAATTTTTGGAGTACTCTAGGACACCCTAGAGTTTCGGCCAACATGAAAGAAGCAAAACCCAGAACCTTAAGTTCAAGGGTTTCGGCCACCATGTTTTAAAGGCCTAGAAATATGTTAAAAATCATGATAATATCATTTGATGTTCCCTTATGATGTTTAGAGGTTAAGTATAATTTTTGGGAATTTTTGGAGTAACCTAGGACACCCTAGGGTTTCGGCCAACATGAAAGAAGCAAAATCCAGAACCTTAAGTGCAAGGGTTTCGGCCACCATGATGTAAATGTCCAAAAATATGTTAAAAATCATGATAATATTATTTGATGTTCCCTTATGATGTTTAGACATTAAGTATAATTTTTGGGAATTTTTGGGGTACCCTAGAGGCCCCATATGGTTCGGCCAACCCCAAGGACCCAAGGGTTAGGGTTGAGTCTTTAACCTCAACTTATGGTTATGAATGATATGCCATGGTTATGTATGATATGCCATGTTTATGGATGATATGCCATGTTATGAATGATATGCCATGTTTACGAATGATATGCCATGTTTATGGATGATATGCCATGTTTATGAATGATATGCCATGTTATGAATGATATGCCATGTTTATGAATGATATGCCATGGTTATGGATGATATGCCATGTTTATGAATGATATGCCATGTTATGAATGGTATGACATGTTTACGAATGATATGCCATGGTTATGCATGATATGCCATGTTTATGCATGATATGCCATGTTATGAATGATATGCCATGGTTATGCATGATATGCCAGGTTATGAATGATATGCCATGTTTATGAATGATATGCCATGGTTATGCATGATATGCCATGTTGATGAATGATATGCCATGTTATGAATGATATGCCATGTATACGAATGTATGCCATGCTCTATGAATGATGTGTACAAACACCATGTCTAAGAATGAAAATGATGAATGGCAAGTATGATGAATGAAAGATGATACTTATGCCTTTAAGGCATAAATATGCTAAACGGCACGGTCGATGGTCGACGGTACGACGGTCGAGAGGAGCGGTAAATGGGCCGGTAGACGGGCCGAGCCATAACAAGTTATGCTATGATAAGTATGCCATGAATGTCTTATGGATGATGAAACATGAAAAGTATTTTACTTTATGTATGGGCTTGTACCGGACCGAAGTATGGGTCCAAGGGATGGGCACCTTAAGAACGCCCCGGTTATGGACTACCGCAGCCGTCCACGGTTCTGGCACTACCGGAGCTGTGCAACAGGGATGGGCTCCTTAAGAAGCGCCTTGGTTCGGGGACTACCGATTATGCTGTCCTTACCCTAGTAGGTCGGGGCTAGCTACCTCGGATCTACTAGGGATACGCGCTATGATGTATGTATGTGGTACAAGCCGGGGACCCCAAATGATGTTATGATGATGATGTTTAAGCATTTTCAAAGTATGTTTTAAAAGTTAAGCATCCTTATGTAAATGCATTCCACCCATGCATTCATACATGATATGCATTATGTTAAGGTAATGATGTCTTATACTTATGCGTTACGATGAAAGATATGCATGAATGATCTATGTCAGGATTATGTTAAGAAGGTGTTCATATGATATGATAGAAGATATGCCTATGTTTAAGCCATATAGGTTGATTTTTGTTACGTTATGCTATGCCATGTATTATGCCATGCTACTACGTTTAAGCTTATACCATGTCTTATGCCATGCTAAGGAAGATTATTATGTTATGTTATGCCATGTTTCACGCTATGCTTAGAATGTTAGTATGATTATGTTCATGCCATGTCTCATGCTATGCTACGAATGTTTACTTATGTTTATGATCATGCCATGTCAAGGGTATGGTAAATATGATAATGTTTTATGTGCTTATTATGGAATGACGAATGTTTTAGTGAGTAGGAAAGAGTCTTACTAAGCCTGTGTGCTTATAGTCTTCTTTCCTTATACCGCAGATCATGCAAGGGGATAACGAGGAAGCAACAGGAGGGCCTGGAGTATGTGTGTGATGGTGACTTGGCCCATGAAATTGAATGTGTTAACCGTTTATGCTAAGAACTTTATTTTGCTACCTATATGCTCGAATAGTGACATATGGAACTTTATGATAAGATGTCAAGTATGATATGATATGAACCTTATGGTATGATGTTAAGCATGTTATGATATGATGTTAAGCATGACGTTCATATGCTAAGTTCCATGTCATTATATTAGGGATGGTAGTAGGGGCATGTATATGTAAGGTTTAAGTTATTCCGCTGCAGTATGATGTTACATGCCTTAAGTATGTCAGCGTAACGCCACTTTAAAAAAAAAAAGCGGGCGTTACAGGTTGGTATCAGAGCCGTTACCATCTCACTACACACACATCAAGCCCTCTCCTGCAGCTTCCAAGTAAGTACCTTTAAGTGTATTTTATGTTCTATTATGGTTCTAGAATGATGATACTTATGACTATAGAATATGCAAGTATGAACGGTATTGATGATGAAAAGTACGTTACGATAAGTATCGACGAATGATGCTTTATCTTCTTTTAGGAATTAAATGTTCAGAATAATATAGGGGTAGGAATAGCAATCACTTATAGTAGCCTTACTTGTATTTTATATGTGAGTGATAGAGAACGAGGGTGATCCGTAGAGATTTAACTTAAGTAGCTACCGTCAGGTAGAATGGATATAGGAAATGATTGAGTGGTGGCAAAACGGAGTAAATCGGAAAAGGAGAGCAAGTAGATGTGAGAGGAGGAATGTGTAAAGTAATGAGGACATTATCTGTATGAGTGTCATGACTGGTTGGAATTAAGAAAAGTGGTGGACCAGAGCAAGTTTGTACTGCTGATAAAAGGTGTATGTTAATATTTAGTGATGAGCATAGAAGTAAAGAAAGGATGGTGCTTTATTAAGGGAGACTTATTAACTGTAGTATTAAGGGAGTAGAGTATTTGGTATGGGTATTCTAAGAGATTGTAGTGGTTATGAAATGAAGACATAGTGATGTATATCTATTAGGAATAGATTAATGTGATAAGTTATTTGAATTCTCAAGCAGATATATATATAGTAGTAGCCATAGGGTAATATTCTTGATACAGGAAAGAAAGAGAGTAAGAACTAGATGTGCAGAAGGAGGCGTGATAGAGATCAGCGAATAGGACCTTAGCTATAACTCGGTATGAAGGAACTAGAGGTTAGTGCACTAGTACAAAAAAGACCTTTAACAACGGCTTTTAACACCGGTTGTATTAAAACCGGTGTTAAAAAAAAAGGCGGTGGCATTTTTGTAATTATTTGAACTTTAAAATACTTTTAACACCGGTTCTTTTAACAACCGGTGTTAAAAATATATTTAACTACGGTTTTATAAATAACCGGGGTCATATGTTATAATTATTTGAACTTTAAAATACTTTTAACACCGGTTCTTTTAACAACCGGTGTTAAAAATATATTTGACTATGGTTTTGTAAATAACCGTGGTCATATGTTTTTCGCGCGCATGCCTTGTTCTTAATTAAGTCATACATGTCAATTATAATAGTCTAACTTTTGGTCGGTCATATATTTCCTCTGCCAAAGAAGAAAGGTTGGGAAAAGAAAAAAAGTGATTGATAGAAGGATAAAATAAAAATAATAATAAAAAAATGTATTTTTGATAAAAGGTATATATATATATTTTTGATAAATATCAAAGTAAATTGTTCCCTTTAATTGATAAAATGTCGAAAAAATTAACATCCATGATTATATGCTATAAATATATGTCTCGATCGAGTATCTGTGGTCGAGTTAAATTGAAAAGTTAATTTCTTATTTTTTTCTTTTATTTTTTAATTATTTTATTTGGGAATTATAAATTTCCTCTTGAGATGAGTGGGCTCCACGGCCAGGTTACCTATCTCGAGCAGGTCACGGGTTGCCTATATTTTTGCCCCAAATCGTGATCCGTTAGGGTTTGCCCTACCGAGAGAACGCTGCGATACCTTCTTCTCGCCGGCTTGCACCCGTCGCCAATCCGGGAGATCCTGCTACTTCCTCTGTTTTCTTATTAACTTCTTCGCCTTTCATTTCTCCTTCAGGTTCGGTTTATGTCCTTGGCCTGGAAATGCCCTGCCTTAACCTCCTTTTCTGTTTGATTGTGTTGAAGGTCTCGGTTTTTTTTTATCTCTATTGTTGTTTCTGTTTTGGTTACTCTTTATCGAAAAATTATGCTTGGGATCTTTTATATATATTCTCGTTCATGTTATGTTGATGCTATTAATGCAGTTTGTATGCCTTCAAAAGTTTAAGGTTTTTTGGATGTTTTCCATTTATTTGTTATGTAGTTACCTTACACGGCTTGATGCCGTAGTTTTGAAAACAGTATTTGTATGATTTTAAAGTTTTTTTTCCTTTAATATTGTGGTTAATTAGGTGGTATTTGTTTGTTAGCATATTCTATTAGGTTAAGGTAACTTAGTTGATATTGAAAAATTGAGACCTGATCTGCTGACTTCACTGGTGTACGGCAATAGAGTATTGAAGTTATGTTTTTTTTAAAAAAGATGATTCCGGAGTGCAGGCTGTCATGCTTCTTCAATCACGTGCCTTATCATTAATTGTTGTTTTCTGATAGAGCCAACATACTTCCCGTTGCATTTGATGAACTCCTCTTGTGAGAAACTTGTGCAGTGCTCTTCTTATATATTTGTTAATACTTTTGTGACTAGAAACTTCCAGGAACGTCATTCTGGTCTAATTGCCTATCAAACACAAAATCTATTTTGCTAAGAAAGATTGCTGCGAACATGATTTGTTCCTTCTTTTATGATAATTTGAACTAATTTTTTATCTATCAATTCTGTTGATATTGTAATCTCTTGTAATCTTTATTGACTTCCAATAAGCAATGATGGGTTTTGGCTGCTATTTTTCAGATTTCTGATGAGGAGGTACAGTCCTCCTTACTATAGTCCACCCAGGAGGGGTGGTAGAGGAAGAAGTCCACCTAGGAGAGGGTATGGTGGTGGGCATGGCGGGAAGGAGTTCAATCTGAGAAAGCCCCCATCATTCATTATGATTTACTGGTTTTGGGATTCTTGGTACTATACCTTAATCTATCTGCCTCTAGCTAGTTCTTTGGTTAAATCTCAAATGGCATCTGACTCCTGAATCATTTACTTGGTTTTGCTGGTCAGACCTTATTATGTGGTCTTATTGGAGTTCCACCTTCAAATGGTGTCATCCCACAATCTCCAATGCACACGAAAAGTTTGGCCACCCTCAAACACCAAGTAAGCTCCAAATTGTGAATGATTGATTATATTGCTTCTCTCTCCGTAGCATTATTTGATATTTTTTCATTGGAATTTTCTCACAGTTGCTTCGCAATCGACTGGTAGCCACTGCACGCCAAAGCATGAAAAGAAATTCAAGCTTGACTCAAGTACTGTATGGAAATATGCAAGACGCTTATAAGAGATGGAATGCTAAGCTGGTCGAAGTTCTGCAACGTACTCCTCACTATTTGATCTTGGACTAGACCGTTTACTTGCAAACTCGTGTGGCAAGCTTCTACATTGTCTTTGCTTGGAAAATCACATAGCGAGTAGGAGTATAATGTATTATTTGATTTACATTTTGCTTTTGTTGAAAGAAAAATGGATAGTTGTAAAATACATGGATTGTTTTGTTTTTTGAAACTAATTGGATGTTGCATTTACTTAATTCATGGTGTGTTATTGATTATGGATAAACTATTATATTATTGTGTTCTTTTATATGTCTAGAAAAATTATAAATAAAAATAAATATGAAATTTATATAAAAAATTAAGACTTTTGACACCGGTTGTTTCCAGAACCGGTGTTAAAACATCATTTTTAACACCAGTTGTTTCCAGAACCGGTGTTAAAAATGATGTTTTAACACCGGTTGTTTCCAGAACTGGTGTTAAAAATGATGTTTGAACGCCGGTTATTTAAAATAACCGGTGTCTAAAATGGCTTTCCCGCCTCATAATTGAACTTTTAACAACGGTTATTAACCGGTGTTAAATCTATATATTACACCGGTTTGTTAACCGGTGTTAAAAGTCTATACTTACAATGCCGGCTGGATCAACACCGGTTCCGGAACCGGTGTTAAAAGTCGAAAATAACCGGTGTTAAAAGCCTTTTTTCCACTAGTGGTGTTATCAGAGGCAAGAAGGTAGTAAGAGCTTCTTTTCAAGCAAACTTACTAGGTGAAACGATCTAATAAGGTATAGATTTTGGAAAAGATCGATATAGGAATATTTTATAAATTCTTGATAGAGAAGTGAGATACGGAGATCATAAGAATATGATTTTTGCGATTAGAGTGGAGAAAGCATGGCTGATCAATGAGAAAAGGTATTTGGATACGTGAAAGGAGACTATGGAAAGATAGAACAGAAAGTTAGAAGTTTAGTATAAGATGTGGTTCAATTAAGATAGTAACAGTTCATGCGAACAGTAAAGAATGGACAGTAAAGTAATTTGGATTGAGCGAAAACAATGAAATGAATACTTCAAATCATCTTTCTTACAAGTGTAAGTGGTATTTTCTTTTAGATTATGATGGGTAGAGTTAGGCAATGAATATTTAATATAATTTATTAGTAAGTAAAATATAATCGGAATTCTTGTCGTGTCCTAATAAAAGATAGTATATACAATAGTTGTAGTTTGTTAGTAGAAACTTTGAGATAAAAAAATAACCATTATAGAAGTAGGTTAAGTTAAAAGCAATGTCAATGTGTTATTTCAGTGAAAGGTAAGTTGAAAACCTCGATGAGACTTTGCCATTAATTTTACAAGATGAATTATGAGTACCGGAATTAGTATGTAATGATAATATAATGTAACAGATAGGATATATCAGAAACGATATATGTGAGTAAAATGGACCAGCATAAAAGATAATAGGCTAAGATGAATAACGCAAATTCACTATGACGAATAGGCATTATAGCTAAGATAATAAGCTAATTTTATGAATTTAATTGAGAAATTTTAGTATAATTAACAGGGACGGTATGCATTATAGGTTAGGTAGTCAAAACAGAGTAAGTAGCTCAAATAACGAGAATAGGAAGTAATAGGACAAGCGATACATGAGTTTATGTACTATGAGAAGTTATGTTACATAGAAACAAATATAGAATAGACAATAATAAGGTAAGAGTAATCCTCGGGAAAAAAAAAGAGGGAAAAGAAGGAGATGGGGCTCGCAATGGAGGTTATTGACAGCGCCACCCGAGCTATTCAAAATATTCGACAACGGATAGCAACTGCTCAGAGCCGGCAGAAGAGTTATGCCGATGTCCGGAGCAGACCATTGGAATTTAATGTTGGAGATTTGGTATTTCTTAAAGTGGCTCCTATGAAAGGGGTGACAAGATTTGGGAAGAAAGGAAAGCTGAGTCCGAGATATGTGGGGCCATACTTAATTCTGAAAAGAGTTGGTAAGGTGGCATATGAGTTGGAGCTGCCTCCAGAGATGTCAGCTATCCATAACGTATTCCACGTATCCCTGCTGAAAAAGTGTATCCCGAATATGGACCAAGTGATCGAGCCGCAGATAGTACAAGTACAAGAGGACCTAAGTTATGAGAGCAGACCCATCCAGATTTTGGATAGGGAAGTCAAGAAGCTGAGGAATAAGGAGGTACCTCTAGTCAAGATCTTATGGCGAAGCCAGCGGTTCGAGGAAGCTACCTGGGAACGCGAGGACGAAATGAGGCGCAAGTACCCGAAATTATTCTAAGTTCGAGGACGAACTTTCAAGAGGTATGGGGGATTGTAACGACCCGGAAAATTCTCTTAATATTTTCTGAAAATATTGAGCATGTCTAGATAATTTTCCGAAGGACCTAGAGACATTAATACGAACATTGGCCTAGGAAATCCATGTTTTCTCATTTAAATTGAGGAAACCAAGTGCTAATGGGCCTTATATGGGCTTCCTAGTACTATGATTATAGGTGGATTTTTAGGAAGAATTAGTATAAATATAAATATGAATTTATTTGGGCACATTAACATGATTATGGGAAAGTATTAGCCTAACGTTCCCATCTAAATTGAGGAATTTGGTACTAATGGGCTCTAAATGGGCCCAAAAATGGGTATTAATTAGGTAAAATTAATATAAATATAAAAGAATTTTATTTAGGAATATTAGTACAATTATGGGTAATTTTAGGGGGGATTTTCGGAATTTAAGAAAATAAAGTAATAAAATAAATGAAATGAAAATCAAAATAAAAATAAATGTGCATGAGCCAAGGATTGAACCTTGGACCTCTTGTACAACCAAGAATGCTTTAACCAACTCACCTAGCAAGGAATTCTTATGAGTAATTGAAGTGGAGGTTGGTTAAGAGGTAAAAGGAGGTGAAGGGTCATGGAGAGGCTCTTCATTTGCCTCCTTGATGGGTTATAATGAGAGGAGTTTTGGGAGTTACTTCTTCTCTCAATCAAGTGCATTACCTCTCCTCTTCATTCCTCATTCTTGCCGAGCACCAAAGGGAGGAGTTCCTTGGAGAAAACTTCACAAGGGGTCTCATCTCTCAAGATCTAAAGTTCCTACAAGGTGACAAGGTCTAGTTGTGGTCAAGAGATACCAAGTCCTCTTCCTTCTCCTCTTTCAAGGTTCGAAAAATCAAGAAATCTAAGGTAAGACTCCCTCACCTGTGGTATAATAGTTATCTATGATTTCCATGATTTTTAGCATGATATATGGGTTAGTTTTGGAGGTTATGTTGAAAGGAAAGAAAAACCAAGGTCCTTAAGTTTATGGATTTCGGCCAACATGATTTAAAAGTCTATAAATATGTTAAAAATCATGATAATGTTATTTTATGTTCCCTTATTATTTGTAGAGGTTAATTAAATATTTTGGGAATTTTTGGAGTAATCTAGGACACCCTAGAGTTTCGGCCAACATGAAAGAAGCAAAACCCAGAACCTTAAGTTCAAGGGTTTCGGCCACCATGTTTTAAAGGCCTAGAAATATTTTAAAAATCATTATAATGTAATTTTATGTTCCCTTATGATGTTTATAAGTTAATTATAATTTTTGGGAATTTTTAGTGTACTCTAGGACACCCTAGAATTTCGGCCAACATGAAAGAAGCAAAACCCAGAACCTTAAGTTCAAGGGTTTCGGCCACCATGTTTTAAAGGCCTAGAAATATGTTAAAAATCATGATAATGTCATTTGATGTTCCCTTATGATGTTTAGAGGTTAAGTATAATTTTTGGGAATTTTTGGAGTACTCTAGGACACCCTAGGGTTTCGGCCAACATGAAAGAAGCAAAATCCAGAACCTTAAGTGCAAGGGTTTCGGCCACCATGATGTAAATGTCCAAAATATGTTAAAAATCATGATAATGTTATTTGATGTTCCCTTATGATGTTTAAACGTTAAGTATAATTTTTGGGAATTTTTGGGGTACCCTAGAGGCCCCATATGGTTCGGCCAACCCCAAGGACCCAAGGGTTAGGGTTGAGTCTTTAACCTCAACTTATGGTTATGAATGATATGCCATGGTTATGTATGATATGCCATGTTTATGGATGATATGCCATGTTTATGAATGATATGCCATGTTATGAATGATATGCCATGTTTACGAATGATATGCCATGTTTATGAATGATATGCCATGGTTATGTATGATATGCCATGTTTATGGATGATATGCCATGTTTATGAATGATATGCCATGTTATGAATGATATGCCATGGTTATGTATGATATTCCATGTTTATGGATGATATGCCATGTTTATGGATGATATGCCATGTTTACGAATGATATGTCATGTTTACGAATGATATGCCATGTTTATGAATGATATGCCATGGTTATGCATGATATGCCATGTTTATGAATGATATGCCAGGTTATGAATGATATGTCATGGTTATGCATGATATGCCAGGTTATGAATGATATGCCATGTTTACGAATGATATGCCATGATTATGAATGATATGCCATGGTTATGCATGATATGCCATGTTGATGAATGATATGTCATGTTATGAATGATATGCCATGTATACGAATGTATGCCATGCTCTATGAATGATGTGTACAAACACCATGTCTAAGAATGAAAATGATGAATGGCAAGTATGATGAATGAAAGATGATGCTTATGCCTTTAAGGCATAAATATGCTAAACGGCACGGTCGATGGTCGACGGTACGACGGTCGAGAGGACCGGTAAATGGGCCAGTAGACGGGCCGAGCCGTAACAAGTTATGCTATGATAAGTATGCCATGAATGTCTTATACATGATGAAACATGAAAAGTATTTTACTTTATGTATGGGCTTGTACCGGACCGAAGTATGGGTCCAAGGGATGGGCACCTTAAGAACGCCCCGGTTATGGACTACCGCAGCTGTCCACGGTTCTGGCACCACCGGAGCTGTGCAACAGGGATGGGCTCCTTAAGAAGCGCCTCGGTTCGGGGACTACCGATTATGCTGTCCTTACCCTAGTAGGTCGGGGCTAGCTACCTCGGATCTACTAGGGATGCGCGCTATGATGTATGTATGTGGTACAAGCCGGGGACCCCAAATGATGTTATGATGATGATGTTTAAGCATTTTCAAAGTATGTTTTAAAAGTTAAGCATCCTTATGTAAGCATTCCACCCATGCATTCATACATGTTATGCATTATGTTAAGGTAATGATGTCTTATACTTATGCGTTACGATGAAAGATATGCATGAATGATCTATGTCAGGATTATGTTAAGAAGGTGTTCATATGATATGATAGAAGATATGCCTATGTTTAAGCCATATAGGTTGATTTTTGTTACGTTATGCTATGCCATGTATTATGCCATGCTACTACGTTTAAGCTTATACCATGTCTTATGCCATGCTAAGGAAGATTATTATGTTATGTTATGCCATGTTTCACGCTATGCTTAGAATGTTAGTATGATTATGTTCATGCCATGTCTCATGCTATGCTACGAATGTTCACTTATGTTTATGATCATGCCATGTCAAGGGTATGGTAAATATGATAATGTTTTATGTGCTTATTATGGAATGACGAATGTTTTAGTGAGTAGGAAAGAGTCTTACTAAGCCTGTGTGCTTATAGTCTTCTTTCCTTATACCGCAGATCATGCAAGGGGATAACGAGGAAGCAGCAGGAGGGCCTGGAGTATGTGTGTGATGGTGACTTGGCCCATGAAATTGAATGTGTTAACCGTTTATGCTAAGAACTTTATTTTGCTACCTATATGCTCGAATAGTGACATATGAAACTTTATGATAAGATGTCAAGTATGATATGATATGAACCTTATGGTATGATGTTAAGCATGTTATGATATGATGTTAAGTATGACGTTCATATGCTAAGTTCCATGTCATTATATTAGGGATGGTAGTAGGGGCATGTATATGTAAGGTTTAAGTTATTCTGCTGCAGTATGATGTTACATGCCTTAAGTATATCAGCGTAACACCGCTTTAAAAAAAAAAAAGCGGGCGTTACAGTATGTGCGTCTGAGCACCGATCAGGCCGATCCTGGGATGCGAGGGCCGCCACGCGTTCGATCGGAGACCTGGATCCAAGTGACGCCTCTCCGATGGGCCTCCCCAGCCCTTTAACCTATTTTCCTTCTGACTGGGTGCCAGGCTGTCGGGCCAGGCTACACGCAAGCTGGCCCGGGATCATAAGCATCCCCCTTGTTGGGACCGGGTGCATGTCGACAAGGATATGGGTTCGTAAAATTCAAAATTTTTACGTGCAGCGAAAGAATTAGCATAAAATAATTTCCTAAATTATTTTAACCACGTATCTAGCATGCAACCTTATAGTGTATTGACATAATCATAAAATAAAACATTGCGGAAAAGTAAACTAATTTACTTTATACCTCTCGTAAGTCGGAAAAAGGACGAGATCCAACCGTAGCGTCCCTTGGAAGCTCCGCCTCTATTCGCGTCCACGCCGAGTTCTCTTCGGGATGACTTCGCAAAGTCACGAGTTTTGTGCCGACGAGAACTACTAGATTCTCGGAAGGCACAACTAAAAGAACAAGAGAAATTAATGGAAACGTACCACCAAGAAACGGAATCGAAATTCCGGGAAGAGAGGAGTTGCTATTCGCTTCTTCTTCTTCTTCTTGGCTTCTCCTTGGTGTTCTTGGTCCACGGTAACCCTAGGGTGCGCCGCTCTAGGGTGGGAAAGGGAGGCGCTGGCCCTAAAGCACAAGGAGGGCGCCGGCCCTAATGGGAAGGAGAAGAGGAGGAAAAGAGATTAAGAGAGAGAGAGGGAGAGAATAATTAATCTCTATCAATTATTCATTAGCAATTAAAGGCTTCCTTTTGGTTCCTTATATAGTTGCTTCTCCCTTGTCAAGTCTCCCTCTTAACGGAATTTTTCATAACAAATTTATCCTATAAATTCTTTTATGAATTATTCCGTTTAAACCAAGTTTTATTATAACTAATTTATAATAAAACAATTACTTCTCTCTTTTAATTATGGAATAAAATTTGTATAAAAATTTTCTTATTATGGATAAATCAATTCATAATTGATTTTATAAATTAAAATAAAACCAATTCATGGTTCATTTTAATTTCCATAAAAAGAATAAATTTCTACAAATTTATTTATAAATCTCTTTATATAAATTTCTTTATATATCAATTTATTTATCCATAATTTATAAAATAAATCGCGCTAGATTTATTTTATTAATTAAACCAATTAAATTGGTTTATCCCCCTTTCATTGGCCGGCCAAACCAAGAGGGTGGGCACCCTCTTTGGTCGGCCAAAACAACCCGAACCGATCGCGAATTAAACTCATTTAATTCGCCCAATAAGCCTTCAAAAGACTTAGCCATTTTAAGTTTCCGTTGCGCCTCTGATCAACTCAGATTCGACTTATTTCTCTTGATCGGAAAATCCAATTTTCAACTCGTTTTAAATCCCTCGGATTACTCGTAGTGCGTGTGACTAAATAGGCTTTCGATTTATGTTGGCTGTCTATAATTAACCAATTATAGAACGATCATGAGTGGCACCTAGTAGTACATCATGACCCCCAATTAATCGAAAGATCAACGGTTTGACCTCAGAAGAAATTATTCTGAAACCCTTCAGCAGCTCTAATGAATCATGCCCCATTCCCTTCACCATCTTATACCCACTTGGTTCAGGACACGGTCTATTTGTGTCAATCCCCACTAGGCTGACTACGTCACACCTAGCCCAAGTAGTGTCTTTCTCGTCCTTTGGATTTCTAATTACTCTCATGTATTTTAGAGACTCGCACTCTAAACATGATACACTCTGGCCAGAGGTTTTCGAGTAACAATCCGACGATAGGCCTGGGTATACATCTCCTCGCAAGGAGTGGTGAATCCTTTGTAGGCTGTTCAAACATCTTCGGGCACTTCGGCTTATACCCAATCATCCTGGGTCCACACCTCCTTGGAGATGCTTGCTTAAGATGTTAAAGTATAAGTCTCCATGACCAAGATGACTTGAACACTGCAAGTCAAAGGAACATCGCACTTAAGCTGCAGTAAGAACTTCATTGACATATCTACATGTAGATTCCCATATGAAGTCTTACAGCTAGTCACTCCAATGAACTAGTTCCCTTAACTAGGATCCATGTTTATCTCCGGACATCCCAATGTCACCAGCCAGTGAGAATCAGCTGATTGGAGAATAACCCATGCTAGTCTCAACAGAATTGATAGTGTCCGTATTTATCAATTCATCGACTAGGGATATTTTCAATACTTCACAATTGCACATTTAGAGATAGTCACTAGTTGTGATCCCATCACAAATTCTCTTATGCTGTGAATTGTATTGCGGACATTCAGTAGATGAGTTCAAGATCCCAATCAAATACACAAAACATGTATACTCAAATAGTGAATTATCATTTATTAATATAAATGTTTACATCATAAGGCGATTGCCTTAGGACACTTCTCTCATATCACTAACACCCCTTAAGTCTAGTCGAAGGAGGCACACAGTCCGATTGACTGGACCCTGACTCTAGCTCGAGCCTGGCGCACCCGAATGATCATGTTTTGTGGTCAGCCATCCTGATCGGCCTTGCACTGATGAATCGTCCACTAGGCAACCTTTCTCTTCGAAAGCCTTTTCGTCTCCTCTCCGTGAAATCATTGCACATCTTCTCTTTAATGGTCGCCTTAATGGCCCGGGACTCGCATCCCCAAGCCTTTTGTGCCCGTGTGCCGAGGGATATGCCATCCCTCTTCGCGAATATTCGTCCTATACGTGTGATCTGCCATATCGAGAACTATCCAAGTCAAATTAGACAGTCTCAGCGCGGTCTTGCGCCTCTCCCCGCTGGCCATCGGACGACTGGTGTTGTTTTTCCGATCCTATAAATAGGCTTTTCGCCCTGCCATCTTCACCATTGCGCCTTCACCTCAACCTCATCCTCTTGTAGACTTGAGCTCTGTTAGGGTTTCGATGGCCTTTCCTCTCCAACCTTCTTCTCCGGTGGTTCTTTTCTTCAGTTAGTCTCTTCTCTCTTTCTTATCTAATGGCCTCTCCTTCTTCATCCTCTTCCCCTCCTCTGCAATGGTATTTGGCCATGGTAACTGATCTTACTGCGCACGACCTGGAGCAAATCTGGTCGGACTTCCTAATCCCCTCCGACCACCAAATGTGTTTGCCTAATTCAACCGATCGGCCCAACTCTGCTCCGTTAGGCTATCTCACCTTGTCTCAGGACCACCTGCAAGCCGGTCTTCGATTCCCCATCCATCCTTTCCTCTCCTCTATTTGCGAATACTTCCATATTCTTTTACCTCAATTGCCCCAAATGCCCTACGTCTGATGTGTGGCTCGTCCATTATTTTTACCCTATACAAGATTCCCCTATAGCCCGAGCACTTCCATTACTTCTTCTACCCAAAACAGCAAGAGTCGGACGACTTCTTCTTCCAAGCCCGAGTTAAAGCTTCTTTTCTCCTGAAACTCTCTTCTTCCAATAAGGGATGCAAAGAGTGTTACTTTTTCATTAAGCCTGCCTCGGCCCCGAGCTGGCCCACGGCCTGGGTTGAGGAGCTTCTTGCCTCCGATCCCCTTCCCAAAAACTATCACACCTCCACGGCCTATCAGTCGGTCACGGTCGAGCTAGAAGGTAGGCACATTCATGGAGGGCACCTACTGAGGGAGGAGATTCTTTCTGCCTTCGGCCTTAGCCCCATGCCAACCCCCTCGTTGTCCGTAGTCGGTAAGCATTATGATATCTTCCTTGCGCCCTTTTTTAATTCTGACTGAGTTCATGTGATTCTTGAAGTCCCTATGATGCTCTCCGCATCTCTAAAGGAAGGCTTCAGACTAGATGAGGCCGAGCTATAGGCCCGAATTGCTGCCGAGCTGGCGACAAGGGTAGGTGCCCCGGAAGAGGGCGCCTCGGCAAACCCGACTCCGACCGTCTAGGAGTCAACACCCGCTACTTCTGAGACGGCGCCACCCACAGCTGCTAAGCAACTTACTCCTTCCAAACGTCAACGAGCATCCTCCCCGACAAGGGGTTCATCCCATCCTTCTTCCAGCAAACGCCTAGAGAAGAAGAAGAAGAAAAAGAAAACGATTCCCAGCTCAGGAACTTCCCCTACCTCCACAGCCATTGTTCCCGTTCCTGCCCCAATTGTGGGTCCCTCTACCATCATACCCGCTGCTGACCCCGCTGCCAATCCACCCGTCATTACATCTGTGGGCGACCTCCCCATTGTTGAGGAAATCTGTGGTCCGGAGTGACCATGTATTTTGATGTTTGGGCAAAGAGTTTAAGATAGGTTTACCCTTGTTATCTCATATGCGTATGTTGAGTGTACAAGTTGTACAGGTTACACATATGGACTTGGCTAGAAGGCCTTGGTACGGTGAAGGGTGGCATGGAGACAAGCTGGAGGCGTGTGTGCACCCGAGGGACCTTGGAGAGCAGGGACGATGAGCTGAGGGGTGCGGACTTCGAGACATGCGTGAAGGATGGCATGGAGGCAAGCTGGAGGCTTGCATGCATCCGAGGGACAGAAGCCGAAGATGAAGAGGGTGCGAAGGCAATAGTCGAGGCTGCGGATGATGAGTCAGTTGAGTCGTGAGGGCACGAGTGTTGTGTGATTGTACTTGGGTAGGGTTCAGCTGGGGACCAATCGACTGCTCTGGGAGCAGTCGACTGGTAGGTGGCTGATGAGTTGATTGAGAATTCGAACGTTGGGGTGCAACGGTCGAATTCCAGTGGCACCAGTCGACTGTTGTGGGGGCAGTCGACTGGTGGCGAGGGTTTCAACCTGAGTCTTATTTAAAGCAGGCTTTGTGGTGGCTGAGATTCTTGACGAATCTTGTCTTGATTAAAGGCAAGATAGTAGTCTTTGTGTTCAGAGGCTTGCTTGGTGTTGTGGCGAGGTTTCTCCACCTACAAGGAGCGACGAGGACTAGCCGGAGGTTATTCGGGGATTGATCCACCGACGGATTCTTGGATTAGTCACCCATCCGGGGTGGATACCAAGTAAATCTTCCGTGTTAGCATTGGTTAGTTTTTGTTTATTATTTTTATTGTATATTCCGCTGTGCAACTAACCGTGTAGGAAGAACGGAGTTTGAAAATTGCTATTCACCTCCTCTAGTAAACACAATTGATCGTACAATTGGTATCAGAGCGAAGGATCGCTCTTGATCGGACTAACCGCCGAGGGAGCACACGCTAGAGGAATAAGAACATGGAAGACAAATTCGGGGACAACATCTACACTCCACCGCCCTACGATCATGAAGACTTCAATTTTTGGAGGGCGAGAATCGAGACATGGTTCGGAATGGAGTGGGCATGTCGAATCGCGGTTGAAGAGCCATATGAGATTCCAAAGGATAAGCACGGGAAGAGGCTTAGACCTAGATATTGGAGTCAAGAACAACAAAATCAAGCTAATGCAAATGAGAAGGTAATTAGCATTTTGGTAAATATTTTGCCTCATTTTGAGTTGTGTAGGTGAATATAGAGATGGACATGAATTATGAAATAAAGTCAAAGTATATCATAAAAATCATACACAAATTCAAGAGCCCAAAGAAATCAATTCATTGGTTCAAGAAGTGGAAGAAGAGAGTGAGAGATCTTCGACATCCGAAGAAGAAAAAGAAGGAGAAGTATCAACATCATCAAGTGGAGTGGAAGAAGAAAGTGAGAGGTCATCCACCTCATCTAGAGAAGAGGAGGAGATCACCACCTCAAGGATTGAGGGGGAGGAGAGACCCTCATCTACACAAGAACAAGAGGAGGCCTCCATATCATCCAAGGTTGAAGAAGAAGTCAACCTAGCCTCCACCTCCACCAAAGCTAAATCGAAAGAGCACATCACATGCTTTGGTTGCAACGAAAAGGGGCACTATAAGGACAAGTGCCCGAAAGGTAAAAAGGAGGTACACTCTAAACCTATTTCAATTAAATTAAATTCTAACATAAAGTGTAGGACTGGAGAAACCCAAGAGAAGAAGAGGAGGATCCGATGCTTTACGTGTGGTGAGCTAGGGCACTATCACACCAAGTGTCCAAGAAAGAAAGAGCTCAAGAAAATGGGACACTTGAGGAGATGGGAGAAAGAAGAAAGGAGGAAGCAAAGATCACAACAAGAAGGAACTGCAAGGGTAAGGGAGGTAATTCCTAACCCTAGGTTAAAGTGTAATTCAATTTCAAGTTCCTCCTTGCATATTCAAAATAATTTTAATTATTCATCCATGGATGCTAAAATTAATGAAAATTGCTTACTTGTGCATAACCATGGTTTTAGATATAATGATAGGACTAGGGTTAACAAGGTAGATCAATATCCTAAGAAAAACATGCATCATGATCAACCCAAGATCTCTAGACCTAAGGATCATGGCACTAATCCCAAAAAGGGAAGGAATGTGCCTAGGAAAATGGGTAATCCTGGGAATGTCCAAAGTGGACATATGGATTCCAAAGTTAAAACTCTAGAGAGGGAAAATCAAACCTTGAGGGCAAGACTTGACAAACTAGAAAAGACCCTAGAAAGATTTACGGTTGGATATAAGGGTATAGACATGGTGTTGGGTAGCTTAAAACCCAACTATGATAAATCGGGTTTGGGTTATCGGTCTAGAGTCTCCAAGGTCAACAAAAAAAAATATGCTGGGAAGGCATATGATCATGACAAGAAGGAGAAGTCCAAGGATGGCAAGGGAGTGCCATCCAAAGGGAAAGAAAGTGACTTAACCAAGGACAAGGTGTCCAAGGTTAAGAAGATTAGATTTGTAGGCCAAGAATCACCGGTGGCACACCGGTGTGGCCTAATGTGGATTGAGTCACCTAGGGAGGTGGCTAGGGCTAAGAGCTCAAGGGGGAGCTCTAGGAGCCTTTGGGGTCCATGGTAAATGGATATCAAGAGTTTTTCTCCTAGGAAATTAGGTGAATGTGCCAAAAAGGGTTGGAAGACTTGGGTAAGTCTTAATCCTAGGTTTTGGCACATTAAAAGGGAATTTAGGGAGAAAAGAATGAAAATACAATTATATTGGGTTTTAATGTGTGAATACCATGTAATTCAATGATAGAAATGAATTATAATCAAGGATAAGAAGAAACAGTGAGGAGAAAGACTTTTGGGATGAGTTTCAATGATACACTTTAGGATAAGTTGAGTTTCGTGCCAATCTTTGGATCCGGAGTACTTTTGTTTGGAAACATATTTTTCCCAAGTAGAGATTGGTCCCACAAATCTCCCAATGAAATTTCATAATTTTTGGAGATTTGTAGAATTATTTAGGGATTACTGAAATTGGACTGAAAAACCTGAAAATCAGGTATCAGTCGACTGCCCTGGGGGCAGTCGACTGATCTCAGCCCAAAAACTCTCTATCAGTTTTCGCAGTCGACTGCCCCTGGGGCAGTCGACTGATCCATTAGGTTTCAGAATAAAAGGCTTTTGGATAATAGAATATGATCCTAAAATTAAGATCCTTGATCATACTCCTTGAACAAGGGTTTGTCTTGTAACACCCCAAAATTTTCCCATATGAAATATGAAGAATTCATGAAACATTATTATGAAATGTCATGATGGGCTTGGCTTAATGAGCTTTGATATGGATTAGTGCAAAATGTGATAAAAAGAAGATGTAGAAAGGAGGAATCAAGGATCGAACCTTGAACCTCCCAGTTGCACTAACCATGTCTTAACCATTGCACCAAGGATATTTTCTTGTTGAGAGAATAAGAAACATGCTTGTTAAAGCTAGGGAAGTGAAGAGACATGTCTCTTCATTAGAAGAGTATAAATAAGAGAGGGAAAAGAAGTTGCATTTCTCTCTTCTTCTTCCCCACTTCAAAACCGAAACCTAGAGCCTCTTCTTCTTCTTCATTTTTTCGAAAAGTACACCCTAGGGTTCTAACCCTAGGGAATTGGAAGGAGGAAGATCCCATCCAAGGATCTTGCCCTCTACTAGGGCCAAGAATTCTAGAGAAGTTCTAGTGAAGGAAACACTCACCTCCTTCAACCAAGGGTACCCTAAAGATTTAGAGAAGGTGAAATTCAAGCGAAAGGATGTAAGTATCCCCTCGCCAGTAGTGTAATTGTTGTGCATGAATCTTTTGTTCTTCTTGTTTTTCGAAAAAAAGGGAAAATCCCTTGTGTAAGTTTCGGCCACCCCTTAGGGGAAGGCCTTGGTTACTCCTTGATGCATGAGAAGACCCCTTGGAACTTAGGGTATATGTATATATTGTTTCCTTCATGATGTTAGGAACAAAACCCTAGGGTTTTGCCCTTGTGTAGGTTTCGGCCACCTCTAAGGGGGAGACCTTGGTTACTCCTTGATGCATGAGAAAACCCCTTGGAACTTAGGTTATACATATATGTTGTGTCCTTTCATATTGTGATGACAAAAAACTAGGGTTTAGGGTTTGGATGGGTTTCGGTCAAGGCATGGAAACTAGGGTTAGTGAGGGTTGAATTATCCTATAATATATCCATGCTTAGCGTATTGTATGATGGTATATACAAGGTGTTTGTATAAATGTGTGTGTGAATGTTTCATTGCCAAAAACCCTAATACTCCTACCCTATGACTTTCGGCCAACACCCTAAGATTAGGGTTTGTGAAGGTTAAACTATCCTATGAGATATGCTTATGTTTGGGGATGATGATATGTATATGCATGTGATGTTTAAATGGAATGTTTGATTGGAAAACTTAACTTCCCCCTAGCATGACTTTCGGCCAAGGCATGAACCATTAGGGTTGTGAAGGTTGATTACCCCATGATGTATGCTATGCTTAGTATGATACATGATATATATATATGTGATGCTTGTATGGGATGTACCCTATGAGATATGCTTATGTTTGGGGATGATGATATGTATATGCATGTGATGTTTAAATGGAATGTTTGATTGGAAAACTTAATTTTTCCCTAGCATGACTTTCGGCCAAGGCAAGGAACATTAGGGTTGTGAAGGTCGATTTCCCCATGATGTATATATATGTGATGCTTGTATGGGAAGTTTGATGTCAAAAACCTAACCTATCCTTACCTTATGAATTTCGGCCAAACCCTAGTTTAGGGTTAGGAAGAATGAATTTAATCCATGAAGCATGCTACCACTTTCTATGATATGAGTATGATTTATGTGACCAATCTTGTCATATATAAAGTATGTTAAGTGGTTGAAATATGATGTATGTATGAGCATGTCTTATAGTCCATTGGGCACCCTTATGAGATTGCATGTGATGTGTATGTTAAAATGCATGAAAGGATACTCCACTAAGTATGGGATCAAGAGCACCCCTTATGTTGTGTGGTGTGTCCCTATGGGATCATGAGCACCCTTGAAGAGTGGTGTGTCCCTTGAGAGTGAATTTGGAGTACTCCTTAGCATATATGTAAAGACATGATAAGTATTTTACTTTGTAAGTTGTGGTACCCGACTCGGAAGGGGGTCGTTAAACAAATCCGGGGTGCATGTTAACTTAAGGTCATGGCTCCGATAGGACGGAAGGGTCCTGCCCTAATGAGATTGGTGGCTCGCTACCCCAATTCATTAGGGAATGCGCATTATGTGGTACACAACTGGGCCCTATATGATGTTGATGTATTTTTAAGTAATAACTTTATGGAATTATTTTGAAAACATTTATTATATGTGATGGGTATGCTTAAGATACTATATACTGCATGCTTAGAAACTTTGATGTTTAGTATGCTGTGATGAACTCAGGCTTATGATTTATTATGTGTGCATGTTGTATTCCTTCGTATGGATTTTGCGAGTAGGACAGGATCCTTACTAAGCATTTGTGCTTACTAGTTTATGTGTTGTCTTATGCTGCAGTTAAGGGTAAGGAAGACTTAAACTAAAGAAAGAGGCAGGAGGGCTGAAGATGTGTGGGGTGGTGGCTCGGGAAAGAAAGACTTCTATATCTACTTTATTATGCTTTTGTTTATGTCTCCTTGATAATGAATGTTAGTGATTACTCTTATACTTGATTAGGTTTGATCATGTTGTGAGTTGAACTACTCGTGAACCTATCATATTGTAGAATAACTCTTAATTAAATATTTCACATGATGTTCTAGACTTCCTTTAGACTCAATTTGATGAACTAATATTATGCAATGGAATGTATAACCTCACTATCATGATTTATGTGCTACTAAACTTACTATGCACCTACCATGTTCTAATGATCCAAGCATGATATTTGATTGACATGTACTGACTAGTATGCTTAGTACTTGTAAATATCACTTGATGGTTTTAGACAAGCATGCTCAGTACTTAGTCCTCGCACTCTTGCATTGTTTTTATGTTATGTTAAAATAATTATATGATTGATTGATTGTACGTAACCCCGCCCCGAGAGTAGATATAAGGGCGGGCGTTACAGGTTGGTATCAGAGCAGATTTCCCCACCACTACACACACATCAAGCTTCATCCTCCCGCTTCCAAGTAAGAGATCCTAACCTCGCTTTACTTTGTTTCATGTACAGTAATGATTATATAGAGGTGATTTATGCTTGCATAACTAATGAAAGTAGTGTTAATTCTCACATTAGTTTATTTATCACCTGTATGATAGATAATAACCAGTAATTGTAAGATATGTGAACATGAACGATACTTCCTCTTATATATATATGTGTATGCATTAATAATTTAGAATTTGGGGTAAGAGGGTGGTTACATATGGTAATCACTAGGGTAAACTACACCGATTGGGTGTGTGTTTTCCTCTGTATATATTTGCGATTTGAAAAAGGAATGGTTTAGTACTAACCATGTCATCTTCTTTTCCAGATGTTACATGAGGACTACACTGAGAGGTGCCGCGAGCTGATGGAGCGGATCGAGGCAGTTGAGTACTGTCCGACCCGGGGAATTCAAGGCAACCTGGGATTTTTGGATCGGCTATTCTGGAAACTGGAGAAGGAAGGGTTTCCAGTCATGGACGATCATAGGATCGGAGCTCTGCTTCGTTCATTGCCCAATCGGGCGAGAGAGGTCGCGCATCAGATCTGGGGACAGCACAGATGCTGTATCTCATATGCAGACTTATGTAGGCAGCTTCTCCGCCATGAGTTCCCAGAAGATCTGGGAGACTCGGAGGAGGATCCCGAGCCGTTTGAGGAGGACCCCGAGCCCTTCGAGGAGGATCCCGAGCCCTTCGAGGAGGATCTCGAGCCCTTCGGGGAGGATCCCGAGCCATTCGAGGGGGACCCCGAGCCCTTCGAGGAGGATCCCGAGCCCTTCGAGGAGGATCCCGAGATGCTGGAGATGTTCGAGGAAGACCTTGAAGTAGTCGAGGAGATTCTCGAGATTGAAGAAGAAGACCCGATGGGAACAGTAGAGGATCCTGAGGCAGGCCAAGGGGAGATGAGCGAGGAGGTAGTAGTCATCGCTATGATATTCTTTATATTGGGCATAACGGCAGCCCATCTTGCTCACTGAGTTGGACTAGTTTTGTATGTAGAATTATAAGACGGAATAAAATAAATTTTGGTGATATAATAAATAAGATCTCATTTACCCTATATTAATCATGCAACAAATAAGGACGAATATTAGGGGAAGCATAATATGAGTTGGGTTACCCATAATCACGATAAGTATATAATTACGATGTATGTGTATGATTATACCAGGGTTAGCACCTGAAAGAGATATAGAATTTGCAATTGAGTTGGTTCCTGGTACTAACCCCATTTCTAAGGCACCGTACCGTATGGCGCCGACGGAATTAAAAGAATTACAGGGACAGTTACAGGAGCTGCTTGACAAAGGACTCATCCGCCCTAGTCATTCTCCCTGGGGAGCTCCCGTACTGTTCGTGAAAAAGAAGGATGGGTCGATGCGAATGTGTATCGACTATCGGGCACTGAACAACGTGACTGTCAAGAACAGGTACCCTCTACCCAGGATAGATGATCTGTTCGATCAACTGAAGGGAGCCACGATTTTCTCTAAAATTGACCTGAGGTCTGGTTACCACCAAGTCAGGGTGAAAAAGGAGGATATACCGAAAACGGCTTTTCGAACCAGATACGGACATTATGAGTTCGTAGTTATGTCATTTGGAGTTACCAATGCTCCAGCTATGTTTATGGATTTAATGAATCGGGTATTCTCGGCATTCCTCGACAGATTTGTGATCGTCTTTATCGACGATATCCTGATATATTTGAGAACTCCCGAAGAACATGCTGAGCACCTGAGTATAGTGCTACAGATTCTTCAGAAGGAACAACTGTATGCCAAATTTTCCAAATGCGAGTTCTGGCTCGACCAAGTATCATTCTTGGGACATGTTATCTCCAAGGAAGGAGTAATGGTGGACCCGACTAAAATCGAAGCTGTAAGTAACTGGACCAGACCCAAGAATGCCAGCGAAATCAGAAGTTTCCTCGGGCTAGCAGGCTATTACAGGAAATTCGTAGAGAACTTCTCTCGGATTGCAGCCCCTATGACAGCTCTTACTAAGAAAGACAAGAAATACGTATGGACTGATGAATGTGAGAAGAGCTTTACTGAACTGAAAAGGAGGCTGACTAGCGCTCCAATATTGACTCTTCCAGAGAGCGATATGGGTTTCGATATGTATAGCGATGCATCCAAACTTGGACTTGGAGCTGTGCTTATGCAAAATGGGAAGGTAATTGCCTATGCCTCTAGGCAACTGAAGGAACATGAAAGAAACTACCCTACCCATGACTTAGAGTTAGCAGCGATGGTCTTTGCACTGAAAATATGGAGGCACTATCTATATGGAACTCAGTGTAATGTTTATACAGATCACCAGTGTCTGCGGTATTTCTTCACCCAGAAAGATCTGAATATGAGACAGCGCAGATGGCTCGAATTGGTCAAGGATTATGACTGTGAGATCCTGTACCACCTGGGAAAAGCCAACAAGGTAGCCGATGCTCTCAGTAGGAAATCATGTGCTGCTTTGATGTCTTTATCAGCTTTGTCACAACCCTTAGGGGAAGAAATTATGAATTACGGGATTGAAATCATATCAGGACAGCTGTCCACCCTGATGATTACGCCGACATTATTCGACGATATTCTGGAAAAACAGAATCATGATCCGAGTGTTCAGAGAATCAAGCAAGAGGTTCTCGAAGGCAAGGACGATGGATTTCGGATATTGGACAGCGGAGTCTTATATCTTCGGGATCGATTATGTGTTCCCGACGACTTCGACTTACGGACAAGAATCCTCGAGGAAGCTCACGGAACACCTTATGCGATGCATCCTGGGTCTACCAAGATGTATCAAGATCTGAAGAGCAAGTTTTGGTGGTCCGGTATGAAGCGAGATGTAGCCCACTATATCAGTATGTGTTTGACCTGCCAGAGGGTCAAAGCAGAACACCAGAGGCCTGGAGGAGTTCTGCAACCTCTGTCGATTCCCGAGTGGAAATGGGAAGACATCTCTATGGATTTCATCTCTGGGCTGCCTAGAACGACGAATGGATATGATGGTATATGGGTTATTGTGGACAGCTAACCAAGTCTGCCCATTTTCTGGCTATCAGGATGACCCACTCAGTAGAGCAGTTGGCTCAACTGTACGTCAAGGAAATTGTCCGACTAGGGATGGTCGATTTACTTCAGATTTTTGGGACACGTACAGAAGGCTCT